>PVIA01005180.1:71904-120899 GCA_004024845.1 Tonatia bakeri
GGGGGAGGAGGAGGGGAAGGGGAGGATGATGAGGGGGAGGGGGAAGGCGAGGAGGATGCAGAGGAGGGGGCAGGGGGTGGGGCAGGGCCCCCGTCTCCAGTGCCCAAGGTGAGGAGGTGGCGGGCACAGGTGGGTCGAGAGGAGTGAGCCTGAGGAGAAACTGTAAAGGAACAGGGAAACCGAGACCTGTGGTCAGGAGCGCGCCTTCCTCCCCACCCCAGCAGAGGGCGCTGTGGGCCGAGTGGCGCCCATCCACTCCCGCCCTGCTTCCCCCTCTACTCAGCACACAGGGCACCTGCAGGCACTGCCCCCAGTGCCCCACATGTGTCAACTGAGAGGACGCCCCTGACAGCTCCACACCACAGATGCTGTGACCCGAGGTTCCCAGGAGGAAACTGAGGCACAGAGAGTTGCAGCAGCTTCCCCAAGGACACAGGCAGTGGGAGGAGTCAGGGTGCACACCTGGTCAGCGGGGCAGCAGCCCGCACTCCCACATCCTGAGACCAACGCTGGCTGCAGCCCCGTCCCACACTGACCACCGAGGCTGCAGGAGAGCAGGGTTCATGCCTCGGACCGCCTGCGAGGCCAAGCTGAGGCCTGCTGGGCCAACTGTTCTTGCGAGAGGCTTTCCCACTTTACAGTGAGGGTAATGGGAGCCTGAGGAAGTGAAGCTCCTGCTACAGAGCCAGGAAGGGGTGGGATGAGAGAACCCTGGTGGCCAAGTCCCCACTGCAAGAGGTTCACTGTGCAAGAAGCGCCACCCAAGGTGTTACATCTGCTCAGGACTCTGAGACAATCCCGACTGGTGACGGGGACAGCCAGAGTCCACTCCTTCTACGGGCCATCGTGCTGGCCTGGGTCACCCTGTCCGTACTCCTGAACCCTGCTTCTAAGCACAAGTCTCAGTGCCCCGTCCTGCACCTTGGGCAGGTGTCCAGGCCAGGACTCGGACATACACAGCGGGGTCCAGATGCCCCTGTCAACCACACGTCACTGCAGGGACCGCCCTCGGCAAGGACCCCACAGAGTCGTGGGGACAGAGGCAGGGAGGCGCAGGGCTGCACGGGCAGCTTTGGAGCTGCCTCCTGCTGCGGACCCCAGGCTCTGGCCCTCCCCCGTGGCCTGACCATGGGCAAGTTGCTCCACCTCTGTCTGCCTCAGTTTCCTCATCTATGAAGCGGGGTTTCGTGCATCCATTTAACACATTCTTATCCATCACCTATCTGTGCCAGGTGCTGCTCTAGGTGCCAGGAAGAGAAGGGTGAACAGAACAGACAAAAAGTCCTGCCTTCTAGGAGCTCACATTTGAGCGAGGAGAGAAATATCAACGTGCCAAGCGCAGAGTCCGCCTGCTGCTGAGAGCTCTGGAGGGAAATAAAGGGGGGGGGGGGGGGTGACGGTGACGAGGGCCCCGGGAGCCCCAAGCAGAAGGCGCCAGAAGACGCCAGACCATGCCTGGCGCGGTGAGGACGTGGTGGGTGCGAGCGAGCGCCTAGGACCCTGGTCACTATCTCCAGGACCTGAACAACACATATGAAACGGTCCAGGCAGGAGCAGTCTGGAAGCGCAAGCCATCTACTTCTTTTTATAATTTTTACCTAAGATAAAGAAGAATGAGTTTTCTTGCCTTTTTCGTAAGTTCTTAGTATTTTCAAAATGAAGACCAAAAACCCAACTAGTGGGTTCTACACACATCTAATACTACTTCAGGCCCAGGGGCCAAGTCCAGTCCACCATCTGTTTTTGCAAATAAAGTTTTATTGGAACACTGTCACATCCATTTGTTTATTCAGCCTCTATGGCTTCTAATTTTAAAAGAGATGAAATCACTTCTCTGGGCCCCTAAGAGTGTGATGGCCCTTGGCACCACGTCCCCTGAGCCTAAGGGAGAAGTCAAACTGCCACTGTGAAGGACAAGGAAGCAGTGCACTGGCCCAGAGGGTGGGCGAGCCACCGGGCCCTGCAGCTGACCAACTGCTAGACCTGCACCTTTCTCTCCCCCTCCCCAAACAGGTACGGACAGGCAAACGGGAAGTTTGAACTCAGGGTCTCACCGGGGCCCTGGGGGACAGCAGCAAAACCACGTCACCAGCAAACTGCTCAGAGACGGAAATCCGGGCCCCACCTGAGATTCCGCTGAACCAGAAACCCTGAGGGCGGGCCCAGCAACCTGTGCAGCAAGAAGGCCTCCCCGCGATTCCGCCTCAGGCCCCAATCTGAGAGCCTCTGCCCCAGCCCCTGGGCCAGCACCCCCCCCCCGCCCCCCTGCACGTGTAGAGGGGGAGGGGCACAGGTTTCCACTTGGGTGGGCACAGCTCAGAAGAGTCGACGCCCTGGGCTTTACTCTCAGACGCACCGGGCAATGGGCTCCGGGGGCTTAGGGACACCGCTGCTAAACAACTGTGCGGCACCCTGAGCACACGACTCCCTTCTCTCAGCGTTCTGTCCTCTGGAACTGGGGTCCCCAGCCCTGGGGGGCCGTCAGGTGCAGGGCTGCAGGGCAGGAGGTGAGCAGCGAGCATTGCTGCCTGAGTTCCGAGGCCTGTCCCCTCCCTAGCCGCCCCACCCCTGTCCATGGAAAAACTGTCTCACACGAAACCAGTCCCCGGTGCCTGAAAGGTTGGGGACCGCTGCTCCGGAAGGTGGAGCTGCTCCGAGTGCCTCCTCCTGGGGAGACAAGACCCCACACATTCACACTGGCATGCAGAACCCTGGGCACCGAGGGCCTCCCACGTGCTGACTGCTCCCATGTGGGGGCCACCACGTCGGGATTCTCTTCATGCACATCTGTGTGTGCGTCATCCCTCACTACAGTGTAACAGGAAAGAAGACGTGAAAACTACGGCTCCGTCTAACTGATGTGATCATCGCAACTCTCACTTCTGACAAGAGCGGACTCCCACAGAGCCAAGGCCGGCAACCCATCCAGCTCTGCCCTGGCCACGCATACCCGTTTTGCCCGTCCTCCAGGCCCGGAGACGCGGCAGCAGGCTGGGCACCAGAAGAGGGATCGGATCCCTGTCCCCGATGCGGACCTCAGCCACCAGCTCCAGCATGTCCTCGCTTCTGCAAGACAGAAGGGGTGAGTGAGCCTTAGGGGTGCTCCCAGCTCCCATGCCAAGGTCCCTCCCACTCCAAGGCCGCTCCCACTCCGGCTGCCGGAGGCTACTTACTCGCCAGGCCGCAGATCCAGGTGGCTGGGAACCCAAGTGTCTGGGGGATCCAGGATGCTCACCAACCCCGCCAGGAAGCTGTCTGCGGCCATGTCCAACACCTGGAACAGGGAGGAGAGGCTCCACCCTGACCCCGATCACGTGAGAACCCACGAGCTCTACTTTCCCAGTCCCTACCTCTCAAGAACCCAGACAACTGAGACCCCGAATAAACGAAGGGAGTCACTCGATTCCCTCATCCTGATGCCTCCGAGACCTAGGCCTGTCCCCAGACCCTCCAACACTGCCCCGATCAGCACCCCAGGCCCCAGAGCCTGGGTTCCCAACCCTGTCTCCCCATCGCAGGGATGCAGGCGCAGCGACAGTCCTCCCCTGCCCCTCCTTACTCACAGCAGCTGTGTCAGCTCCCCCTGAGTCCTGGGAACGGGCGTCTGACCGTGGGCTCCGGCAGCGCCTCCATCGAAGGCCATGGCACTGAGAGCCATCTGCAGAGAGATTGTGTACAGGGGTTTGGGGACAGAGGACTGGGTGCAGAGATCTCATGGGGTGGAGGAAAGAAAAGCCCGTCCTCCCTCCTGACAAGGGAACCACGCTCCTACCTGCTCTCCCAGCCTCCATCCACCGCCTCCCAACTTGGGTCCCAGAAGGACTTCCCCAACATCCTTCTGCGGCTCCAACTCTCCCACCCACTCGTCCTCCCAGCTGCCCTCAGAATGAAGTCCAGACAGGTGAGCTCGGCATCGGACCCGGGCCGTGGCCCCGTCCCCGTGAACCTCTGCTGCCGCTCCTCCCACCCACGCCCAGCCCAGTCCCACATGGTGCCCTTGTGCTGTGCACCTGCTGTCGACTCTACCGGGGGCTTTCTTTCCCACCAGAAAGTTCTACTACATTCTCAGAGACCCCGTTCACCTGCCACTCCCTCTGGAAAGCCTTCCTGGGGCCTGTCTCCCCCATGCCAGCTTAGCTGGGCTGCCTGCCCTCCCAGGGCACCACTGGCTACTTCTGTGCAGTGACCCCCCTGCAAAGCCATCACGGGGATTCGACCCATCTTTCGCACCCGTGCTGGCACAAGGATGGCTGGCACCCAGGAAACCTCAGAAAAGTATGTGAGTGAAATTGGGATAGAGAACGCAGAGATGGGGCAGGGAGCTAAGAGGAACCAGAAGCCGGCATACCTTTATCATTTGCCAGATCCCCCTGCAGGGAACTTCCCGAAGCCTGCTGAATGGCCCGCTACAGAAATGATGGGGGTTGGGGGGGTGGGAAGAAAGGGCAGCAGTCAACGGACTCATGCAAATGGTCACAAGCTCTGCTCCTGGGAAATGGGTGTTCTAGACACCCTACCACCAGGGGCCACGGGTGTAGGCTGGCAGTCCCTCCTCCCACCAGGGCCTGAGCAGAATCCAGCCCCTTGGCCCCCTCCCCTCCTCTGGCCCTGGTGGCTCGCAGCCTCACCAGAATGGAGGCGGTAGGAGAAAGCGTGGGGTCTCTGTCCGGTGGCCCATCGGCCCGATCCTCACCCGACTCCTCTGTCTTCCCTCGAGATTCATCTTCTTCCTCCATGGTCACCTGGAGGTTGAGGAGTGAGAGTCTGGAGTGCAGGCCAGCAGGCCAGGGGATGGGGGTGTGTGTGCATGTGCACTCAGGGCAGGGTACAAATAGAAAATGGTCACGAGGACCTCAAGGGCCTCCAGCGTTGCCTCAGTCAGCATCCTCTCCAGGATCCCTCCTCTCCCCCACCTCACCCCAGACCTTGGGTGGCCACCAGATCTGATGCAGACCCCAGTGGGAATAGGGCGATTCTCTTCCCTTGCCTGAATTTCAGCTGCCTCCTCTGTGGAAGGGAGCCATCCCAGCCTCCGAATTCAACACCTCAATCCCCACTTCCCAAAGCTTTCCCCACAGCTCAACTTACGACCTCAGGGCCCACCCTCCTGGGATCCAACCCAATGCCAAGACTCTCTCTGTTGAGCTGTGATTTCAGACAGCGTGCTCCAGGGTCTCCCGTAGTACAACTTTCCCAAAAGGAGGTATGTGCCAGAATGCTGGGTGCGCCTCAGGCACAACGCAACTTCCTATAGCATCCGGTTTCCAAGACTACTTATACACGTAATATAAGGTAGAACTATGACAGTGTGACTTAAAACCTGTGTGCCACTTTTGAAATGAAAAGACTAATTTCGGAAAGGCACGCTGTCCACCAGACCCCATGGGGACATCACCTATGGCCCATCTGCCCACTGCACGAAAGCACGGCTGAGGCTTTTGCAAAGTCATGAACACTCTTAGACTATACTGAATTTAAAAGATCGTCTTTCAGACTGGCAGTTGTCTTCATTAGGTCTAGAGAAAAGAGGAATATTTCATGCGTCCCTCCAACTGTCCAATCTGCTACTCTGAAACAATACCCAGTCTCAAAATTCCTCGAAAGCTTCAAACCCCTCACCCCCAGTGCAGGATGCTTATCTCTATGTGGCAAAATCAGGGCATCTACCTCAGATAACAGCGGTGAGAACCGAAAGGAGACACTTCTGCCACAGAGTTAGCTCAACCCAGGGCTCGATACAGGATAACGATAATTATCATTATTATTAGCCTTTAGGGCCCAGGTTTCCCCCACATCTGCTCCTCCCCTTCCCCGCTGCATACCTGCAAAGAAAAGACCTCTGTCCTGATCTCCTTCCCACTGGGTTTTCAAGCTTTGCCAAGGCTCCCCCATGCAGCCCCTCCGCTCTCTAAGAGTCTGAGGCTCCTTCCCTAACTCCCATTGACACCCTCCCTGATAAGGACCTAAGGACAGTTCCCAGCCCTGGAACTGCTCTCCAGCACCTCCCTGCAAAAGCACAAGTCACAGTGACTGTCACATAACAAAAACTTAATGGAGATCTGCTGACTACAGACACCTAGATCCCAGACCCTCTGGGTATGAACATGCTCCCCTGCCCAGTCAGGCATGTCCCAGGCTCTGCACACACACACACACATACACAGCAACTCCTGGCTTAGACGTTTCTGACACGAGAAGGCTCCCCAGGCATTGCTAGGTCCTTCTAGATCAGTGAGCGATTCCCACGAATAGCAGTAGAGTGCTTCACGAATACCTTGTTATAAAAAAGTGAATTGAACACAACAGAAAACTCTTCATACTACATCCCAAGTAGTAAGTGGAAATAGTAACGAGACACAAGTATTAGTGAAATATATGTAAGTAATGGATCTCAAAGTATTTCTTACTGTAGATCAAGGTCAAAAGAGTTTGAAAAGCACTGCACCAGATGGCTTGGTGGTCCCACAGACTTTCCCAGACTAGTGAACTAATTCTAACTCTCTCTATGACCCCAGGACAAGGCAGACTTTTAAAAACATTTTGCATTTGAATTACCTTCTAAAGTGCAAGTACATTTGAGCTCTGTAAATTTTCCAATACTCTCCTTTGTTTTATTCTCCATCTGATTATCTGGCCCCAAAAGGCATTTGCATTTGCTCCAGGCACAGAGACCGTACTCTTGCAAGCACACTCAAAGCCACCGAGATGGTTCCAGGTCCTCCTAACTGCCCCCAGCCTTCTGTCAGTCAGATTAGACACTCCCCAGACGTTGGAGACTCATCCAGGCCTTTCGGCACATCTCAGTATTCGTCTCCCTTCCTTCGTGGGTACATCCCACCCCTAAACGACTTCCTAATCCAGGAACAGTTCTTTCAGGCTTGCTAAATGGCCCCAGACCCATGTCGGTGAGTGGCATCCTCAGGTCAGCCCATGTAGACACTTCCCAGCCCCAACCGACATACCCCAGAGCTACAGATGGCTCAGCAGATACTCCTCAGCTCTTGCAGACCTCCTTCACCCCTGGGACATGTCTCAAGATCTCAAGATGGCCCCAGAACCCTCTGAACAGACCCTAGCCTCCGTTCAGTCCATAAAGACGATCAACAGTGTCTACAGAAATGGCCCAAGGCGGCTATGTGATGGAGGGCTGGCGCCAGTCTCGGTTCAGGCCCTGTGGGCGTCCCCAGTTCTCACAGGGACGCCCCGTAGATGCCCCTGGCACCCACAGACGCGTCCCGGGGCCTTGAGAAGGTCCCCGCTCGGCGCCAGGCTCCGCCACCGCTGCCGGGCTGGAGGCCACCCCACTGAGTCCTTCAGACCCCGCGGAGTGCGGAGAGGACCACAGGGATGCTAGCGACCCGACTCCGCCCCGCCCACCCCAATAGGCCCGAGCCCCGCGGCCCGGACCACCGCCGCCATCTTACCCCGCCGCTCGGGCTGCGGCTCCGGCCCCGGCGCGGGGCGGGGCCGACTGGGGAGGTTCGCGAGCAGAGGGAGGAGAGGGGCGGAGCTAAAGCGCCGCCGAGCTTGTCGGGACTTCAAGTGCCCAGCACCGTGCCGTGAAGGTTGGTGGGAAGGCTCTGGACTCAGTTTCCCGAAAGTCAACGGGGCACCTGGGCAAGGGTGAGCGCGACGCACGCCGGGAGGAGTAGTCCGCGCGTCGCCTCCGTCACGCGGTGACACCAAGGGGGTGAGAGGTGAAGTGGGCGGGGTTGCGGTGGTCCGTGATGAAGACCCACAATACCCTGCGCGCGCGCGGAAAGAGCTGAGGAACAGGAAGTAACGTAAAAAGCTCTCAGCGTGACAGATGCAAGGGAATTGTAGTTCTGTGGAGTGGGCAGTAGGAAAAAAAAGCTGAATTGCCTGCGAGTTGGCCCGCCCACACTCTAGGGAGCCCAGAATCCCGATCGCCCAGACCCCTCCAAATTTAGAACCAAGAAAGCCAGCCCTACTGCCTCCTTATTTAGGACATAAAAACACAAAATTTTATTTCTCTCAGCAGAAGAGTTTCCCATTTCCCTCCTCTCTGGGACTTAGGAGTCCGAGCCCTCCTCCTCCCTCAGATTCAGGAGTCGGGCCCTCAGACCTTTCCTCAAAGCATTCTAGTTTCAGGCTCGTACCTTACACGAACACAAGTGTTCCGGTTCCCCACCCCAATTTCCTTGGGATCAAGAATTTGGGGCTCCAGCCCCTCCAACCCTTGGAACCAAGAGTCTGTGCCCTCAGCTTCCTCCTTTACAGAACATGGGTAGTCCTAATAACAAGGACGCCTTCCTCGTTATAACAGATCCCTTCCTCGTTGAGATACAGGAATCCAGGTCTTCAGCCCCATTCTCTCCTAGGGACCCAGGAGTCTGGGCCCTCAGCTTTCTCCTCCTTCAAAGACCAAAAAATCTTGGCTCTAGGCCGTTCATGACCCAGGAGTCACGGCTTGGGTGAACTGGCTCATGGATTAGGAATGCAGTGATCTCACGGCCCCTCCCTGCCCCGTTACTCGGCTGTCCTCCTCCAGGGCCCCCAACTCCCCTCCTAGTCTGTCTTCCGCTTGGTTGGGACAACGGGAACCGGAAGCCTGGGTCCCTCAGCGGGCGGAGACTTTGACATCCAGCCCAGGCGCCCGGATCGGGAGTTTGGCTAGGATCCCAGGACGGAGGTGGAGCTTCCCCTTCAAGACCTGCTCTTTCCTCGGAGCGGGCCTATATACGGCCGCGCGCGAGCCGGCGAGCCCCGCCTACTAGAACAAGGCCTCCTGGAGGGTACCTTGAGAAACTGCATCACAGGGCTACTCATTTGCATAGCCCCGCCTGGGACAATATTTCCCACCCGTGTGCCGAAAGAATAAGAGCTCATATTAGCATAGCCCCGCCCCCAGACGGCCCCACAGCCCAGAGCGCGTGGCGCTGCTAAG
Source organism: Tonatia bakeri (assembly GCA_004024845.1). NCBI lineage: Eukaryota > Metazoa > Chordata > Mammalia > Chiroptera > Phyllostomidae > Tonatia > Tonatia bakeri. The sequence continues at coordinate 80,813 of PVIA01005180.1, forward strand.
GGTAAGCAGTTTTTTCATTAGCATATCCCCGCCTCTTTGGAATTCCCCTTCTCAGCGGACCTAGTTCGCCAGCCCTTATTAGCATAGCTCCTCCTTTTCCCTGGCCTTACCTCCTCCTTAAGTGTACGGTGACTCGCGTCCTTCTTGCTGGAGCTCATAATTATGCAGTAGGCTTATTAGCGTGGCCCGCCCCTAGGCCCCGCCCTGCTCCCCCCCAAGGCGGTAGCGGCGGCGGCAGCAGCGGACGCGACATGAGCAGCGGGGCGGCGTCCGGGACCGGGCGGGGGCGGCCCCGGGGCGGGGGACCGGGACCCGGGGACCCCCCACCCAGCGAGACACACAAGCTGGTGGTCGTGGGCGGCGGCGGCGTGGGCAAGAGTGCGCTGACCATCCAGTTCATCCAGGTAGTGGGCCCCTCACCCGGGCGGGTGTCCCCGGGACCCAGAACGTCCCTGGGGAGGCTCCCTGAGATCCTGACTTCCCCTCCATTCATCACTGAGACCCTCCTATGAGGCCCTCTATTCTTAAAAATTCCTCTCAGAATGTGACCTGAAGGACCTACCTTCTATAGTCACATCCTGAGACTCACCGTCCCTCTCCCAAAGACCCAAGATCCCCCATCCCTGCTGACCTGACCCTGAGCACCTCCTGGAGGCACTTTAAGTCCATGAGTTGCCCCAATCAGACCCTAAACCCTATCCTGTGCCCCCACCCCTATAGATGCCATTCCCCCTTACCCTGAGTCCCATGTCCCCCAAATCCTAGACCCCAGCTTTCTCTCTGTGCTACTCAGAGCCTTACTGGGAGACTGCCTGTAACCAAACCCCTTGAGATGCCCCCAGACTGGATGCTTAGCCCCTTCAGAGACCTCTCCCAGAATCTAGAAATTATGCTCAGACTCTGCCCCTGAGGCCTGTCAGATCCAAGAGAGTTCCATGAGATCCTGCCCCTTGGCCGTTGCAGAGAGCTCTAGGACCCCAGGTCCTGGGGCTCCCCCATCCCACCAGACCCAGGCTTCCACTCTCCCCTAAAGAAAACCAACCACTCCTCCATGTTGAGTTTTTCACTCCACCCCCCTGAGCCCCTCTCAGAAACCTTGGCTAGCCCCTAATTGTCTCCATGGAAGAAGTCCCCAGATTCTTGACACCCCAGAAATACCTACTCCTGGGGAGTGTCTCTGAGCCCGTAAATGCATGTCAGAGTCTCTAAGACTCTAGACACACACCTATATCCTATGACAAACCTCCCGAATGTGCCCAAATTACCTTGGGGCGTTCCCCCAGTTCTCATTCCTGAGCTTCTGCAGTGGTGTGCTGAAGACACCCCCTAACCTCCCCCAAGGCTTGGTCCCTAGACCCTCTCTCCAGGATGAGCCCTCACCAAGCACTTCCCCTAACAGACAAGATGCACCCCTGAGCCCCCCAGCTGCCAGATCACCCCTTCTCTGCTGAAAATGCACCCCTGCCTAGGAAACCTCCACCGCATTCCCAAAGGGAAATGTGCCCGCCTCAGAAACCCTAGAAAGGTGTCTGCTCCTGGGATGATACCACAAAGGCCCCTAGGCCCCGATCTCCTCAAGAGACCCCAGCCAGCACCTGCCTGGGAGCCCCTGCTCGAGTGAAGAAAAGCTCCCCAGCCCAGGGACCCTTGCCCCAGGGGCAGACCCAAAGCGGTCAAAGGCCTGGCTGGAGACAGGCAGGACCCAGGCAGGAAGGGAGGGGCCCAGCCTGTGGGCGGGTCAGTTTCTCCGCAGTTGGATTGGAACCCGGACCTTCCCCTGGGAGGAGACATTAAAAGCTGCCCAGGAGGAGGAGGAGGAGGAGGAGGAGTGGGAGGAGGGGGGAAAAAAGGAAGGAAAAGAGGAGGGAGAGATATACACAGGAAGATATTCTGGACAACAAGGCTCCCAATAACTGAGCACTTACTATGTCCAGATGATGTGTTAAATGGATTTTCCCTGAATCTCTAGAACACTGAATTAAATGGAGGGCTATTTTTATCCTCATTTTCTAAATGAGGAAACTGAGGTTCTGAGAGGGGAAGTGATTTGTTCAATGCCACACAGCCAGGAGTGATCATGATGTGGGAGACGTACTTTATACCGGAAAAAGAGGTCCAGGAGAGCCTCAGAGGCGAGACGGGGTGGGAGGGGTGTGGGAGGTACAGAGAGCCAAAAAGAAGAGGGTAGAGCCAAAGAGAGGGGGGCAGAGAAAGGCAGGCCCCAGGGATAGGGCTACCTCATCTGTGCTGGGGCAGTAGAGTAACAGTGTCCTCTCCCCACCCCACTAGTCCTACTTCGTGTCTGACTATGACCCCACCATTGAAGACTCCTACACGAAGATCTGCTCGGTGGACAGCGTCCCCGCCAGGCTGGACAGTAAGGGCGGCAGAGGGTGGGTGGGAGGGGAGGCGTGGCAGGGCTGAGGGCAGATGGGGATGGCCAGTGGGAGCCTCGTCTTCATGGTACTCCCTCCCTCTCTCCGAAGTCCTGGACACTGCAGGCCAGGAGGAGTTTGGCGCCATGAGGGAGCAGTATATGCGCGCTGGGCATGGTTTCCTGCTGGTGTTTGCCATCAATGATCGGCAGAGGTGAGAGAGAGGAGCAGGGCGGTGGCGGAGCCGAGGGGATCCGGGCCAAGCAGCTGGACTTCACCCTTCTGGCTTCCTCTGCAGTTTCAACGAGGTGGGCAAGCTCTTCACGCAGATCCTCCGAGTCAAGGACCGAGACGACTTCCCCATTGTATTGGTTGGGAACAAGGCAGATCTGGAGACACAGCGCCAGGTCTGGGACACTCCCCCCTACGCCCCAGGGGGACTCCGGCTCAGCCTCGCAGGCACCTCCTGCCTCCCCTCACTCACATCAGCATCCTGCTTCCTCCATTGTTCTGCAACTCATTAGATGTGTGGCCCCTGAATTGGACCTTCTGAGTCCCCTGCATTGCCCACAGACTTTCCCAACACAGCAGGCTGGATGGAAAGAGGGCTCTATCCCTGCCTCTTGTTCCCACCAAGACCCCTGCTGCTGCAGCCTCCTGTTTGCCCCCTCCAGTGCGCCTCCCCCTAAGAGCCCCTCCCCTGCTCCCAGCCCTCCCTGGCTCCAAGTTGCCCCTAGGAAACAAAAAACATGACTCTCCCCCCTGGCACTGGAGGCCCACCGTGGTCTTGTCCCTTCCTTTCTCTGCACTCACCACTTCCCTCTACTCACACGCAGACTGTGGGATTCCCATGCAGAACACATCTTTTGGAGGAAGCTTTTGGGGATTTCCAGCCCTGGGTGCATTTGGCTCAGGCCTCCGCCTGAACACCCAGACGTCTCAAAAGGGCAAACCTCTGTGCTGCCTCCCCCGACTCCTTAGAAGGCCCGGAGTCCCCTGGGCATCTCCCACTAAGATCTCTGTAACTTTTCCTCTCTGGTTGAAACCCCACTGTGTGTAAGCCCCCTACTCCAGCACACTGTGTGTCTCTCTGCCCCCTCCGAGACGCACCCTGGCTCCTCCCTGTGGCCCCCGCAGGTGCCCCGGTCTGAAGCCAATGCCTTCAGTGCTTCCCACCACGTGGCCTACTTCGAGGCCTCGGCCAAACTGCGTCTCAATGTTGACGAAGCCTTCGAGCAGCTGGTGCGGGCTGTCCGGTGAGTGGACCCCCCGTCCTGTCATCCCTGTCCCCAAGCCCTGGGGCCCAAACTCACCAGCCTCTTCCCACAGGAAGTACCAGGAACAAGAGCTCCCACCTAGCCCGCCCAGTGCCCCCAGGAAGGACCGGGGCTGCCCCTGCGTCCTCCTGTAGCCTGGACATCAGAGGAACTACCAGCACAAGTTCTAGGGACCAGCTGCCCCTGCCAGGCCTCAGTTTCCCTACCTGGGTCTCCCAGGATACACTACACCCCCACCCATTAATTCCTGGCCTCAGGGCCAATGCCACTGTGTGCCTTCTGCCAACACCTCCTTCCTCCACCTAAGCCCCTGCTGGGGGCGAGGGCCTCCCGGTCACTGCTGTATATAATCCCGCCCCAGAGAAATAAAGGTCACTGCCAATATCAGGAAGTGCTTTTGTGAAGGGGAAAAGGGCTAGGGGAGGTAGGTGAACTTAGGGTACACATGCTAGAGCCTCCACCCACCTAGACCCCTTTATTTTGTAGGGCAGGGGCCACGAGCACAAGGGGAGGCTAGGTGTCTGGCCCCCACCATCCCCACTTACCCTTCACCAGGGCCATTCCACCCTTTTCTGTCTCTGTGGGCATTTGTTGGGATGAGGTTTGATGTTTGAAAGGTAAATTTTTTTCTGTTACATTCTAAACTGCACTGTTCAATGCGGTAGCCAGAAGCGACAGGTGACTGTTTAAATACAATGACAAAGTGGGATGCTCAGTCCCACTGGCCACTGTCTCATGAATTCACTGTTCACAGGTGGCTAGAGGCTGTCCGAATGGCCCAGGCCAACTCGCAACATTTCCACCACAGCACGAAGGACAAGCAGGCAGTTGTCTTCTAGAAGTTCCCAGATCTTGGAAACAGGCAGCAACTTTGACAAACCCTGCCTGCCCCCCTCCCCCACTCCCTCCAGTATATATTTTGAAAGGCCTTTTGGCTGCAGGAGAAAAGGACAGGTGGACTTCATGGTGTCTGAGCAGCCAGCTGGCAAGTTCTCAGTCCCAGAAAGTTCCCAGTTAGTCTGCTGTCCGAGGCTCCACCCTGAATCCAACCTCAGGACGATGTGGACACGCCCATTGGAGCCGCTCTTCTGGGAGGGGCTGAGGTGTGGGGTAAATAAGTCGTTAACATCTTTCAGTTTGGAAGACTTGGGTTCCTCCCCATTCAACCCAGAACCCCTGATCCTGTGCTCTACTGAGTTGGAAGGCTGGAGCCAGAACTGGAGACCACTGCTCACCCACCTCCCAAGCCCGTCTGACGGGCGTTACTGAACCCCACACCGGCTCAACGCACCGAGCCAGAAACCTCAATCCAGATGTCTCTGAGCCCTGGAACTTTGACCTCCACCTGATTCACTGTCACCAGTCAATGATCTGCTGCCCCTACCCCCTCATCTAAATGTCCACAGAGCCCTGGCTGGTGTGGCTCAGTGGACTGAGCTCCAGCCTGCACACCAAAGGGTTGCTGGTTCGATTCCCAGTCAGGGCACATGCCTGGGTCGTAAGCCAGGTCCCTGGTGGGGGCACGTGAGAGCCAACCACACAGTGATGTTTCTCTCCCTCTCTTCCTACCTCCCTTCCCCTCACTTTAAGGGTAAACAAATAAAATCCAAAATAACTAAGTAAATAAATGTCCACAGAATCTCAGCCCCAACATGCTCCCCTCACACCCACCCAGAACCCACTTCCTGGACCTAGGGTACACCATGGGCCCTGGCAGCAGACTGCCTGGGTTGAAAGCCAACTCTGCCAACTCAGCCAAGTGCCTCTGTCTTCTCACCTGTGAAATGTGGGTGACCACAGAGCTGAATCCCAGGGCAAGGGGCCTTGGGCCAACATGCACCCGGGATGAAACAGCGTCTGGGACATACTAAGCGCTCAGTCTCCATGAGTGAGGCCCCAGTGTTCTCCTGCCCCAGAACCATGAATGTCCCTCTGTATTCCAGATGAGAACAATGATTAGCTGAATATCCCTTTCCGGGTTTCATTATCGCAGAATCCTTGGCCTGAGTTCAGCCTTCCGCCCTGGGAATAAGTGTGGCTCAGATGTATTGTACCGCGAGTTCACTCTCCCTGCCACACACACACACACACACAGCCTCCGCTCACCAGAGGCCCACCTCTGTGGGCCAGGGAGGGGGCAGTAGGTAGAGGGATGTTTCTAGCAGTTTCCAGACAAGATCTGAAGCCTCCACCTAAGGGCCAGCTAGGAGTGAGGCTCTCCCCCAGCACAAGGTTTGAGAGTTCTTTCTGCAATGCCTAACAGGGCCAAGTTCTTGGCCGGGACACCCTGCTTCTAGATGCACTTGGAGAAGCTGATGAAAGCTACCATTTGCCCCAGAAAAAGACACACATACAAACCCACACGACAACTGGCAGGCCATTTTTGGAAGGTTTGCAGGCACCACCATTCCAAAGCTCCTCAGACGACAGCAAGGAGGCTGGGATGACCTAGTTGGCATCGCCCGAGGCACGTGTGTGTGCCCGTGAGCCTCTCTGCTCCCTGCCCTCCCCTGGACTTTGGCAGGCCCTGTCAATGATTCTCTCTGGGTTCTGATGTCCCCTTTCTCTACCCATCTTTGTCGTTCTCTCAACCCATCTCTTACACACCCAACACACCTCTTCAAATCTCCTGCTATGGGTGGCAGAGGCCAAGTACCGGGCAGTGCTGAATGCTTCAAACACGTTTCCTTCATCTTGACAAAAGTCAATTTTACAGGTCTGGCTGTTGTGGCTCAGTGGATTGAGCACAGACCTGCGAAACAAAGGGTTGTTGGTTCAATTCCCAGTCAGGGCACATGCCTGAGTTGTGGACCAGGTCCCCAGTGAGGGGTATACGAGAGGTAACCACATGTTGATGTTTCACTCCCTTTCTCCCCTCCTTTCCTATTCTCTGAAAATAAAATCTCAGAAGTCTTTACAGATGACAAGGCTGAGGGTGGGAAGCTATTCTTCAGCTTGCCTGGTGAGTGCTGGAGCTGAGATTCAGTTAGGGCAGCTGAATCACGGAGGCCCGCACACTGCCAGGTTATTCTCACCCCACTGTCTCCCTTCTGACCTCTCCATCTGCTTTCAATCCCATAGCTCTGACCTGGGACAATGTGGATCCTGGACACTTTGGTCCCAATGTGACATCTAATCCAGGACCTTGAATGTGCCACTCCGAGCCTATACTTCCAACATGCCACAGCTCAAGGATAATTAACAGGCCACTCTCACAAGAATGCTCTTAATGAAGATGATTCTAGAAAGTCTAGTCCACCACTGACTCCCATTTTGGTTCTCCAATGTCACTAGCCATTCTGTAACACCAAGGCTATACAGTCAATAGCGTGGTGACAGTCTAGATGACATCCAGGACTCTAGAACAATGGGGGTTCTCCCTCCATTTTTCCTCAAGGGTCTAGGATGCTGAGGACCTAGCCCTACATCTCCCGGGGTCTCTCCCACTGACCTGCCGCCCCTTGCTGACACCAGGATTCTAGAACACCGAAAGTCCATCTCTGATGACAAGCACCCAGGTTCTAGAACGGCTTGCTGCTTTATGGGCTGGGTTCTAGAACACTGCCAGGGGGGCTCCAGGTTTTAGGCTCTTGTTCTAGAACACAGCTCAACCTTGAATGTGCATTAGAATCCACCCACGAGTTTACTGAAAAGTGGGTTCCGATGCAGTAGACCTGAGAAAAAGCCCCCAAGTCTACCTTCCTAGAAGTCCTAGGTTACTGCTAGAGTATAGAATCCAGCCTCACTCATGCATGGCAGCCACTAACCTTCCAGCCTCCTGGTGACCTTGTAGTTTCAGAGCTCAAGGACGCAGAGACCCTTCCCAAGTCTACATTAGGGAGCCAAGGGAAAGCTGGGCAACTCCTGACACCTGTCACTGCCTGTATCGGCTTAAAAATGCATCACCCTGGCCATTGGGGCTCAGTTGGTTGGAGCATTGTCCCATAGACCAAGGGGTCACGGGTTCTATCCCCGGTCAGGACATGTATGAGAGGCAACCAATCAATGTTTCTTCCGCATCATTGTTAATCTCTTTTTCTAGAAGCAGTAATAAATAAAAAGCCAAGCCCTGGCTGGTGTAGCTCTGTGGGTTGAGTGCTGACCTGAGAACCAAAGGATCACTGGTTCCATACCCAGTCAGGGCACATTCCTGGTTTATGGGCCAGGTCCCCGACAGGGGGCGCTGGAGAGGCAACCACACACTGTGGATTCTCTCCCTTTCTCCCTCCCTGCCCCATCTAAAAAATAGAGAAGACCTTTAAAAACAATAAAAAGTAGATACTGACACTGCACTCGAATCCCTGACCACTGCCACACTCATGACAGACCCTAGGCCAGTCCCCCCACCCAGCTAACCGGCTCCTAAGCTCCTGACCCTCAGAAACTGTACAATGATAAATGGTTCTTGTTTCAAGTCACTAAATTTTGGGGTGGGCTCTTTGTTACACAGGGAGACATCATGAATACAATGTCACCAGCCCAACCACCTCCCAGGGCTCCAGAAGAGCCACATTCCACTTGCAGACCATCTGCTGGTGCCCCGCCCCCACCCCACGAGACGCCGAGGGACAGAGCCACTCCAGCCTGCCGGTCAAGTGTTTGCTGTTGGGTTTTCGTTTGGCTGGTCGTGTGTACACAGTGTATACAAGTTGAGTTGTACAGAAGCCCAAGAAAGAGCAAGAGACAACGGGCGGTGGGGAGGTGGTAGCAGAGGGGTTAGAGAGAGGTGAGAGGGCAGGAGAGACCGATAAAAAATAGAACCACATCCAGACGACAATGGGATGGGGGCGGTGTGTGTGTTGGGGGTGGGGGGAGACACAGACAAATCGCAGTAGAAAAGGAGTGGGAGGGGCCAGGGGAGGGGACCCTTCTCCCCCCTCCACCTCCCCAGCCCCCCGCCCCAGGTATGTACAATAAATAAGATTAAAAATAATTAACAAGATGCGTTTTCCCCTTCCCATTGGACACCAAAGGCCCTGAGGAGGGAATGGCCTTTAGCAAAGATCTTGGCCTGTAAGGGGGGACTTGGGGGTGAGGGGGTCCCCCAACTCTCTAAAGCCACCCCACCCCCCTCAACCATACATAGACTTTTCCTATACATTATGTACAAGGTGGAGGGGGTGGGGGCTGTGGCCGTGGAGCGGGGCCAGGGGAGAGGGAAACTGTTACTAAATAGACATTTATACATATATATAAATAATTTCTCTGTACACCGGACAGTGGGAGGAATGGGGAGAGAGCGGAGAGGGCCTGGGAGAGGGGTGAGTCAAACTCTGAACCCTGCCCTGCGGGGGCAGCACAGACACACCCGGACCAGTGACACCCCCTTCCCTGGCAGCAGGGCCCGGGGGTAGCGCCTGAGGACACGGTTCTGTCCCAGTTCTCGGTTTGTGCGGGAGGTGTGCCCCCCAGGCTGGGGCGGGTCACCCACAGCGGCTGTGGGCCTGTGCTTGGGCCAGCAGGTCACTGAAGGAGTCGAAGAGCTGTTCCAGCCACGGCTGGTTCCGCATGCACTGCTGGACCACCTCCTCCTGGCCCAGGTCCTCAGCGCCGCCCTCGATGGCCAGGGTCTGCAGGGGTTGAAACGTGGAGCTGCGGCGGGTGGCCACCAGGGCCTGGGGTGGGAGGAGGCAGGGGCCCAGGGATTAACATCCTGGGGAGAGGCAGGCTGGGAGCTGGACTCCCGAGTCTCAGGGAGGTGGGGACCCCCAGGTCTGAGGGAGGAGGGGCTGAGGCCTAGACTTCTGGGGCTGGGGCCTGGCTTTTGGGTTTGAGGGAAGGAGTACTGGGGCCCCAGACCCCTGGGTCCATGGAAAAGCCCATGAGGGCACACCCAAGGGTAGACTGACTCACCTGGTCCCGGCAGCGCAGGAAGGTGTGGTACTTATAGTGGTGGAGGGAGTGGTACAGCGTGTAGTATCCTGACTTGTCCAGCTCAACCTTGAACTCCTGGGCAGACGGGGCAGAGAAGCCTCAGCATCCCACCTAGCCCCGGGCAGCAGACCCTCTCCCTGCTCCCCGTACCCCTGCCTGCCCCTCCCTGGCCTCACCTGGGCCCGGACAACGCTCCTCTTGAGCTTGCTGAGTGTCTTCCGGTTGTAGGGTTCCCCAGCTGGCCGCAGACGCACGGCCCCTTCTTCTGGGGAACCCTCCCCGCTCTGCTCCACCTGCAGCTGGGGGAACGTGTGTAGGGCGTCCTGCGGGGGGGGGGGGGGGTGTTGGATCAGTGGGACACCTCCCCGGGCTCACACACCCCCAAACCCAGCACCCAGTTCTCAGGGTCCCTGAGTTGCCAGATGCCTGTTTCACCAGGCTATAGATCAGGAGAGACAAATGGGAGACCCGCTCTCTTCCAAGGACCAAGGAGCCTTGGCCTGCCTGGTGACCTTTATGTGCCTGTGGCATGTCCCAGAATTCTCAGACACCCAATTTCCACCCAGAATTCTCAGAGCTACCTTAGTATCCTACACAAAATTCTAAGAGTCGGCCTAAAACCCAGGATCCCCAGTGCCAGGCCAACATTCTATGCAGTGACCCTCAGAGCTGTCCTAACACAGTGCAGTCTGGAGACGCTGTGGGTGAGTTCCGGGCCACTGGTGGCAACACAGTGAGTCATAAAATGTTGGGTTTCCGGGCATGTGTGAAAGTAATGTTTATGCTGTACTATAGTTTATTAAATGTACAATAACATTCTTTCTAAAAAGGAAACGTACATACCTTCATTAAAAAAAAAAAAAATTGCCCTGGCTGGCGTAGCTCAGTGGATTGAGTGCGGGCTGCGAACCAGGCATCACAGGTTCGATTCCCAGTCAGGGCACATGCCTAGGTTGCAGGCCATGTCCCCCAGCAACCACACATTGATGTTTCTCTCTCTCTCTCCCTCTCCCTTCCCTCTATAAAAATAAATAAATAAAATCTTTAAAAAAAAAATTGGGCCCTGGCTGGCGTAGCTCAGTGGATTGAGCGCGGGCTGCGAACCATAGCATCGCAGTTTCGATTCCCAGTCAGGGCACATGACTGGGTTGCAGGCCATGGCCACCAGCAACCACACATTGATGTTTCTCTCCCTCTCCCTCTCCCTCTCCCTCTCTCTCTCTTCCCCCACATTCCCTCTCCAAAAATAAATAAATAAAATCTTAAAAAAAAAAAATTGTATTGCTGAAAAATGCTGACCACCATCTGAGTCTTTGCAAGTTATAAGCTTTTTCTGCTGGTAGAGGGTCTTACTTTCAATTGGTAAAAAAACAATGCAAGTATCTATGAATTATAATAAGATGTAGTATGCTTGTATTCCATAATGGCTTTCTTTCTTTTCTTTATTCTTTTTTTAAATAATGGATTTCTGAACCCTAGCACGACACCCTCCCCACTCTTCTCAGAGCCAGAGGAACAGTCGCTCCCACAATTCTGAGTAATCCTAACATCCCGCCCAGGGTTCTAGAACTAGCATTTTAGCCCCTATTTTCTGAGGTAGACTAATATCCCACCAAGAGTTTTCAGAGCCAGCCTCAAACCCACCCGAGATCTCACAGAACTAGACTAGCATCCCCCCAAAATTTTCAGGGTAGGCTAACATTCTCTCCCAGGAACCTGAGTTGCCCTAACAGTCTACCCCCCAGTTCTCAGCAGGACACAGACATCCTCACCAGAATTCTAGGGCCAGATGCACACTCTATCCCAGAATTCCCTGTGCCACCCTGACATTCCATCCCAGCACCCTAGGCAGTTCCAGAGAGAAAGTACGTAGATGACTTAGTACTTAAGCCTGAGACTCTAAGAAATTGTCATGTTGATGGAGAAGCCATCTGACTCCAAGCCAAGTCCCTGCTGCTGGTCCCATCTACCTTTTGTCCCCAGACTTGCACTCCACAGCCACACTCTGCTGGGCCTTCCCAGAAGCCCGTCCCAGACCTTTGCCAGCCCCCACACCATCCCGGCTCCCCTCCTTCTGGGCCTGTAAGGCTACGGGGAACCCCCAAACCCCCTCCTGACAGCCCTGCCCTCAACTCTTCTCCTAGCCAAGCCCAACCTTTCCAAAGATCACCCCCTGCACATGTCCCTGGGACCACCGCAGTGGCCAGTGTGTCCACATGCCCAATAGGCCCGATCTCTGGGCCCCTGTCAGCGCCTGCCCAGGCCCTCCAAGCACCTGCAGGGCTGGGCTCAGCGACAGCCGCTTTAGGACTTTCTTCTTGTGCTCATTCAGGAGGCCATCGATCTTCCGCATGGGCGGGAGGTACAGCTCATCTGGAAGGCGAGGGAGGGGTGTGAGAAGAGCTGTGGTCGCACAGTGTTGGGGGGAAGGCAACGGAGGGGGTGGGGGCCTGGGGGCCCAGCCTCCCCCCCCCCCAGGCCACGTCTCACCATGCGTGTCCTCCAGGGCCTGGATCATGTCCGGGTCCAGGGCGGTGCTCACCAGCATCTCGACGTAGCTCCGGTACATCTCCCGCATCGCCCGCGTCTTCAGCAGCCGCCCAGGCACCGCCCGCTCTGGGGGGAAGCGTGGAAGGTGAGCTCATTATTCTGACTCGCTCCTGACGCTACCCGCATGGTATTTCTCTCTCTTTCAAAACATCAATACAATGTTTCATTTATTCACATTCACTGTTTGACTCTTGTATGTGCCTTGCCCAGGGATTGAACCCACGACTTTGGTGTTGTTGGGATGATGCTTGAACCGACTGAGCTACCCGGCTAGGGTGTGGCGGGTGGCGTTCTAAGCACCAGGGACCAGGAGAGAGATCCCTGCTCTTGGGGAGGCCCAAGCCCACAGCAGAGGACTGACAGGAACCAGAGCCCCGTGATCTCATGGATGCATCACAGGCACTGTGACCAGCTCAGCCTGGTGAGTCAGGGAAAAGGTCACCCGAGAGCTGACGCCAGAGTGACAGGAAACAGTATTCCAGGCTGGTAAACTTCATTCCATGGAGCTTCGACAATGCCTAAAGAAGCAGCATAATTGGTTTCTAAACCGGTGAATCAAGTCCGAGAGATCAGATCACAAAAGGGCAAGATTGGACGAGATAGGAGCAGACTGGACGTTATCGTGGCGAGCCAGGATGGGCAGGGCCAGCAGTGGGACGTGGACGGTGCAGAGGCTTTTTCTGGGAGGTATCAGGAAGTCATGGGAGAGCTGTGAGCAGGGTGGGGGGTTAAAGTAAGTGCAGAAAAGACCCCTTTGAAGCCATGTAGGGGATGGATTGGAGGGGTAAGACCAGAGGACAGGGCAATGAACCTGGTCAGAAAAGAGGCTGGAGCCGGGCAGGAAGGGCAGACTACAGCCGTCGACCCAGGCGGGGGTGGGAGGGCCAGGGTTGTGGGGAAGAGCAGAGGGCAATGGGCCCCCAGGGCAGGTGGGTAGGGCTGAGGAGAGCTCAGGTATGGAGGGGAGAGAGAAACATAGTTGTCCAGAGGGCCTGGCCTGGTGGCAGGGGGACTGTCTTGGAGTTGAGGCACACAGGACCAGGAGCTCAGTGGAGCTGGGGCAGGGGCTCTGGAGAGGCCTGGAGGATGGATGTTCAGTGGGGAAGATACGAGTCTTTGCCTCATTGCACATTTGTGGGAGCCTGCCAGGGGACAGGTGGAACGTGAGAAGCGACAAGGACGGACATTCATGAGAAACCCTCGGAGTGTCCGGGGGTGGGGGGAAACACAAGCAGTGGGGTCATGGAAGTCCCCAAAACACCCCTTAGTAGGAAGCACGAGCAATGTCCACTTGACATCCCCCCATTGAGGGTCCCTGGCGACAGATGCATCAAAGGGTCTGGAGTGACCACTGAGCAGTGGGGCCAGACCCCGTGAGGCCTCAGCAAACCCACCCGGGCTAAACCCTGCCGTGCGCCACAACATCCCAGGCCCCCGTCCCTCTGAGGTCCGGTCCTGCTCCTTCCTTGGCCTCACTTTCCACCCTCTCCTCCTACTTGCTCCAGCCACTGGCCTCCTTCCTGATCCCGACACACCCGGCCTGGAATGTTCTCTCCCCCAAAGTCACATGACCCAGCTGCCTTCGGCTCTCCGCTCCAATGTCATTTCCAGAAGCCTTCTGCAACTCTCTCGCTCTTTCTCAAAAGTATCGCCCAGGCTGCCGCCTGGGTCCTCTTTACCAGACTGCCTTCTCATCACTGCCTTTAACCCTCCCCTGCCTCACAGCGATGATTTTGCATATTGGTTGCTATTCTATTACACAACACATTTATCTGATTCACTCCCGGCTGGGCTGTGAGCTGCCGAGAGCACATGTATTTTTGTCTATTCTGTTCACAGCTGGAACGGTGGCTTGTGGCACACAGTAGGTGCTCAATAAACACCTGAAGCAAGGGTCTGAGGAAGCCGGAGGGGAGTGCACTAAAGGAAGAGGAGAGAGCTTCTCCTCTTTGCAACCTCTTTCCAGAACTTTCCGTGGGGAATACAAAGAAGGAAGCATGAGCTTCCAGGACATGGGAGGGTGACTGGTCTTGAGCAAGCAAGCCAGTTGGTTCTGAGGCCCCCTCACTGGGCTGGGCAAAAGCTTCAGGGTCTGCAGACGCGGGTCAGGCTCATCCTCCCCGTGGAGGGGCCCTGGTCGAACAAGGTGAGAAGAGAGAGACCCAGGCCCGGAGAAGGACCCTGAGCCTTGGAAGGGGAACTGTTCCCTTAAGGGTACAGGGTTCAGTTCCTCCCCATTTCCCAGGCTCAGAAAACGTGGGCTGGCCAGGCATGTTCGCAGCAGCACCGGCCAACCAGTGCCAACAACCCAAACGCCCAGCAGCGGGCGCGGACAAACAGAACGTGCTAGATCCATACAATGGAAGATTATTCAGTCACAAGAAGGAATGAAACACCGATAATGGGTGAATATCAGAAAAATTATGCTAAATGAAAGCCAGACACAGAAGGCCATGTATTGTATGATTCCACGTACACGCGATTCCCAGAAGAGGCAGATCTAGAGCGACAGCACATTACCAGCTGCTCAGGGCTGGAGGGAGGGAAGGGGAGTGATGGCCAAAGGGGGCAGGGTTTCTTTCTGGGGTGATGTCCACGCTCTACAATTGACTGCCAAGATGAATAACTCTACGACTATACTAAGAGCCAATGAATCATATGTTTTGAATCCGCATAAATTTTCCCATCAGTATATAAGGATCACAGCAGTATCTACCTCTAGTGTGAAAACTACATGAAGAATTCAGAAGACAGCCTACTGTGTCGGTAAGTGCTACATAGTCGGTAGCCGTTGCCATTATTTTTAATGTACTCACTACTGAGTCTTTCCTGTTGACGCTTCCTGGAGGCCTGGGGACAGCCCTGACCTGTGCCTCCTTCTGAAGGCTCGGGAGTCACCTCCCCAAGCCTCCCCACCAGCGTTGTGGCTGCCAAGGGCCTCACCGTCCTCGCTGGGTGCTCCGGGGGACGACTCGGAGTCGGAGGAGCTGCCCGGTGGGCCCCCGCTCGCCGACGCGCTGCCCGCCACCTCCTTCAGCCACTTCTTCCTCTTCTTGGGGGGCGGCTCAGCCTTCACCTTGGTGGGCCGGGCCTTGGGCAGCCGGGAGGTGGCGGGCTGCCCAGTGGTGAGGCTCCGCTCCGGGCGCGTCTGCCGCCCGCCAATGCCCCGTTCCCCGCGCAGTGGCCGCTCCCCACGTGTCACCCGCTCCTTCTCCTTTTCCTTCTCCACAGGCCGAGGCGGGGACGGCTTCTCCGGGGCAGGAGGCTCAGGCATGGCCGTCTCGGGCGTCTGCTCTGGGGGCTTCTCAGGTGGTGTCTTGTCAGGGGTCTCGGGTTTAGGAGGCGGGGCCGAGGCCTTGGGGGTAGGGGCAGAGCTGCCCCCAGCAGAGGCGGGGCCCTTGGCCTGCCCCGAGCGTCTGGAAGGGAACACGGGAAGGACTGCAGTCAGCAGAAACCTAAGAAACCCAAACTCTCCTCCTTGGGATGCCCCTGCCTGGCCCACAGCTCTGAGCGCAGAACCATCCTCCCCCTGGATGGAAACAGACGACCTGCTATTTTCTCTCTCTGGGTCTCTGTCCCATGCATGCCCTCAACTGTTTCTTCTATGGCATGCTCAGCCCTGCCCGCCACCTGCCCCCCAGGCCCATGGTACCTGACAGGCGCTGGGGGCCGGTGCCAGGGTTTCCGAGCACAGACCCTCACGTAATCCTTCTTGTTGACGTTTTCCAGAAACTTCACATAAAGGCGCTGGTACCGGTTTTTCGCGTCCCCAAAGTAGCCCAAATACTATGGAGGGAAAGAGGCACAACACAGATTCTATCACCCAGCCCATCCAGGCAGCCCGGCGCCCAACATTCCCACTCCGCCCTGGGCCACCATGGCAGCTGGACACCCCCCCCAACCCCCCGGGGGCCCTGAGCCCTCGCCGCCCTCAGCAGGCTTACATTACTGGTGGCGCAGAACTGCCGCTGCCCGTCCTTGATCTCCGGGGTGAATTTCTGCAGCAGGGCCTTCTGGACGCGCCAGATGGGTGGGGGCTCGCGGCCGGTCTGCAACGCCAGCTGAGGAGGAGGGCATAGGGAGGGTGGATGGGTCAGCCCCCATTTCTACACCGTGCCCCCAATTCCTGGCCCTCTGACCTCCCTCAACACGCCCTCCTTAGAGAAAAGGCATCATGGTCAAAAGAGAGATCAACAAACATCCACCCTGGCTGGCGGGGCTCAGTGGACTGAGTGCCAGTCTGCGAATCAAAGGATCACAGGTTCGATTCCCAGTCAGGGCACATGCCTGGGTTGCGGACCGGGTCCGAGGTAGGGAGCGCCACGCAAGAGGTAACCACACACTGATGTTGCTCTCCCTCCCTCCTCCTTCCTAAAAAAATAAACCAATAAAACCTCTAAAAAAAAGCAAGCCTGATTTTTAAAAAGTTTAAAAAAATAAAAATAAATAAAATCTTTAAAAAATATACCAATGGTGTGGGCTGTGAACTAAATAAAACCTTTTCAAAAAAACATAGCTGGTTTCTTTAAACTTTTTCTTGAATGTGGCTATTAGAAAATGTAGGCCCTAGCTGGCATAGCTCAGTGGATTGAGCGCAGGCTGCAAACCAAAGCATCGCAGGTTCGATTCCCAGTCAGGGCACATGCCTGAGTTGCAGGCCACGGCCCTCAGCAACCGCACATTGATGTTTCTCTGTCTCTCTTTCTCCCTCCCTTTCCTCTCTAGAAATAAATAAATAAAATCTTAAAAAATATATATCAATGGACATAGATATCTTTTGGCCTTGTGACCTTCTCAGCCCTGGGGACACAGCTGGAGTGTGGCCCTGTCCCGGTACTCTCTACCCAGCCGTTCAGTCTCTGGCTACAAGGCTTCTGTCGCTGTAGCCCTGCAGTGCGATGGTGCAAGCCTCCCACGTGGCTCAATGTAACAACAAAGCCCGCACACCCACCCACCATTTTCCAGACGCTGCGATGGACCTAGCCTGCAGGAGTGAGTGAGATCGACCAAGCCCTTCATGGAGTCTCCCTTTCCGAGGTAGCAAGACAGACAAGCCAATAAACAAAGCAGGGCGAGGTGGCGGTTTGGGCCAAGCACAGGCAGGTGCCAGGTCACCCGAGACCGTTCACTCCATCAGCCTGTCCACGACCGGGCAGGACGTGGCGGTAGAAAGGCTCTCCCATCGCCATCCTCCAACACCCTCAGACCCTTGCCCATTGGAACTGACAGCTGTGTGTCCAAGCCAGCATCGGATCTTGGGGAGTGAGGCGGGCAGCAGGGGACACCGGCACACACACTCACAAAACGACAGCACATGTAACAAATGTGTTAATCGTGGGTGCCCCTGAAGCCTAGAAGGACCCTGAACCCAATCTGACTCCAAGAATGCTGCCTGGAAGAGGTGACATGTAAATGAGTCCGTGGAAGGACATGTCTCCTTCCCCGAGGGGACTGGGTGATGACCGGGGGCTGCCAGGGAGGTGTGTGACAACTGTGGCTCTCGTAAAGGAGCACCCAACAGGTACAGGTAAGTAAAGAGTAAGCACAGAGCAGGAAATGTGCGCTGAACACTGTGATGACCCAGAGATGAACGGGGCCAGTCCCTGCACTCGAAGACTCCACAGTCAAGTGATACAACAGCATGGTAACTCCCAATTGATTGATCATGGCTGCCCCGAGCCCCAGCAGCAACCAGTGGGGCAATCCATTAATAATGTCTGCCACTGGCAGCAGCTGCCACACTTCAGACTGTGTGCCAGATATTGGCTATCTGCTCTCGGTTTGGGGTCCACCGCTCTCACATCCAGGATTTTTCATGTCCCTCAGATGAACCAGGGGAACACGAAGCAAGGGTTACCATAACCTGATGAAAATGAGGTTGGGAAGCTCTTGCCGAAGTCTCATACAAGAGTGAGGCAGGATGGGACAGGGATGTAGGTACCCTAACCTGAAGCGCTTTCCTCCAAGACATCATGGTTCTCAGCCCTCCCTCCTGTCTCCTCAGTGAGCCAGGCCTAAGGCCCAAGGACTGAGAAGTCCGTTTACCTCCCACCCTATTACAAGCCCCTCCAGGGCCTCCAGTGCAGATCCTGTAGGCTGGCAAACAGAGGCCTGGTCTCGGCTGCCTCTCCCTTCCTTCACCCGCCCCTTGAAGCTCAGCAGACAAGCCCCACACTTTCTGAACTCCAGGCTTTTCTGCATATGCAGGGTCCCCCGCCAGAGTTCCCTGTTCCCTTTCTATGTGAATACAATGTGCCCTGTTCGAGTTCTCAGAAGCCTTTGAAAAATGCACCACTGCAACCCACCCCTGCCTCTCTCTCCCCACCACCTATCTGCCTTCTCTAAGCAGCCAGCTGATTCTCTAGCTGGACTCCATGGGCTCACCACATCCCAGTTGAACTTGGCATCTTCCCCCAGACCACTTTTCCTCTTAGGATCCCCGCCACACCACCCAGGCATTGGACCCAATCGCCTGGCAATCATCTTTGCCAGCTCCTCCACCAGTGCCAGTGAGTCCCAAAGCCATGTCCTTCCTGTCAATCATATCACCAACCACACCCACTTCCACTTACTAGGGAAGTTGCCCCACCCACAGCCCTCAAATGCTGACCTGGACCAATCAGATTCTTATCTGGGAATTTGAACTGTGACAAGTCAAGACAAGGGCAGTAAGCAACAGGATGTGAGTTAGCTACAAACTATGAGCCTGGTGTTAAGGAGAAAACTGCAGGGCCCACCCATGAACAGGAGAGTCACTGTCACAGAACTGATGCCAAAGACAGATTGTCATCAGCCACCTCCCCGCAGACCAAGGGCCCTGGCAGAGCCTGGGCAACCCAGAGCAGATACTCCCACCAATCCCAGCCCCAGCACTCATTGTCCAGGCACTCAGCCTGTTGCTTCCTTATACAACACAAGCACTCTCTGCTTTCCATCACCATAGGGCCTTTGCACAGACTATTCTCTCCAGCTGGACTGGCCTCCCCACTCTTCTCTGTCCAACAAACTCTTGCATGCTGAGTTTACATCCTGTTAATTCTTCAACACCCACAAGAACTGAGACTTCATATGACCAATCCCAGGTTACAGAGGAAGCAGAGAGGGAGCTAAGCCCACACTCTCCAGATCAGTAGACCGGCCCCACACGTGGCTCTTGAGCACTTGAAATACAACTAATCAAAATGTTCTATGGGTATAAAATGCACATTGGGCTTCAGAGACTTGGTATTAAAAAAAAAATCAAACTTTTCTATATTAATTACATGCTGAAATGCTATTTTAGGTATTCTGGGTTAAAGAAAATACATTCTTGTGGCTAATCTCATCCATCTTTGAACTTTTTAAAAATGTGGATCCAAGAATGCTTCCAAGATGTATGTGACTCATGATATTTCTATTGGACTTACTGTTCTAGGAAAGAACTATGGCCCGTGGCCCATTTTTATAGGTCTAAGAGCTGAGAATGGTTTCTACACTTTTTAAAGAATTGTAACCCTGCCCGGTGTGGCTCATTTGGTTAGAGCATCATTCCATAGAACAAAAGGTCACGGGTTCGATCCCCAGTCGGGCACATTTGAGAAGGCAACCAATTGTTTCTCTATCACACTGATGTCTCCCTCCCCCTTCTCCTCTCTCTAAAAGCAATGGAAAAAATGTACTCGGGTGAGGATTACAAAAATAAGGTACAAAAGAAAAAATAAAGAGTACGAGACAGCCCTGGCTGGCATGGCTCAGTGGACTGAGCGCCAGCCTGTGAATCAGAAGGTTGCCGGTTTGATTCTCAGTCAGGGCACCTGCCTGGGTGGCGGGCCAGGTCCCCCCGGTTGCAGGTGTGTGAGAGGCAACTAATCGATGATCCTCTCACATATCGATGATTCTCTCTCTCCCTTCTGCTCTTTCTAAAAACAAATAAAATCTTTTTAAAAATTAAAAATAAATAAAGAATATGTGACAGAGACCCTAAGTGGTCTGCAAAGCCAAAAATATTTGCTATCTGGTGTCCAGAAAAACGTGGCCACACTCTGCCCCAGAGATTTGCCCAAGATCACCAAGATAAGTAACAGAATTAAAGGTTACAGGACACCTCCATGTGCCAGCCACCGTCAGAGCACAGGACAAGCCATGACACCCAAGTCCTCACACTGCATGGTGAGCCCCATTGTACAGATGAGGAAACTGAGGCACAGGAAGATTCAACACCGGCCTAACTCAGAAGTGGCACAGACTGTGGCCGCTTCAACTGCATACATACGAAAGTGGCAGAGATTCGCACCAGGCAGGCTGAGGCCAAAGCTGGGCCCTCCACAGCCGCACCGCCAGCCTACCCTCACTCCAGGCAAACAAACGAGTCCTCAACGCAGGATTGGTGGTTCAGTCCTGGGGCTATGCACCCCCCCCCCATTATAACTCACACCCGTGTTGTATTTTAAGCATCTGAGTCCTTGCCTGGTCCCTTCCCCTACGCCACCTGGGAGGTGGTATCAGATGGACCTGGCTCCAATCCCGGCTCGGCACTTGTTGGCGGAATGATTCCCTCTCTCTGATCGTGAACTTCTTCATCTGGAAAGCGGGGGTGACCGCCCCTGCCCCAGAACCCGCGCTAGATGCCTGGCTGCTGTCACCACCAGTGTTTGATAGAATTACACAGAAAATGGCTGACTCTGGTGACGAAGGCATGAATTTCCAGGTCCCAATCGCGACTGCCCGGGAAGACTACTTTACCGTCCTGAGCCTCAACCTCCTTCCCTAGACGACGGGGATAGTAATCCCTATATGAAACGGCGATTACAAAGATAAAACTAGAAGACAATTTTGCACAACAATGCGAACTGATCGTATTTTGCCGCGTATAACGCGCACATTTTTGCACAAATTTTTGAGGGAAAAACAAATATTAGATATGGATATAATAGTCCCGTGTTTAACATGAACAAAACAATGGGTATGCTTTTTACACATGGGAGCGCATTATACGCGGCACAGTATGGTACTTACTGCTACTGTTCGTATGCTTAGAAATGGTGAAAAAGATCAACTTCGTGGTACACACACGTCATCACAATTCGGGGGCAGGGCGGGGAGGGACGCTCAAACTAAATTCTGACCAGGACAGGTCCCGAAACCTGTCCCGTTCCTACCGTTGGTGGTTGTTCACCATCTTCCCCGCCCATTCCAGGCTGACTGGCCAATGATGGATCAGACTCAGCAGTTCTGAGGGTCAAACGAAATAAGGCGCACCCAGCGGCGCGCTGGGAAGGACTGTGGAGGACTGGCCGCAGAGCAAGGCACACCCAAGTCACTCTACGTCATGTCCGGTGGGAAGCACTACCGGGGCATCTGACGTCACCTACCCTTGTCAGGCACTTACATGAATCCCCTGATCTGAGTCTACCTGTCCAAGGAACCAAGCGCAGCAGAAGCAAGCCAGCCAGCGTTCCGAAACGCGGCACACAGGTAACGTTTTCGGATCTGCAGCCCAGCCAGGCTGAGCTGAAACTACCCGACTCCACCACTGTCCAGGGGCAAAGCAGCCATAGTGACACGCAGACGGTGGGCGTGGCTACATGCAGGAAATAGGCTGCATTTAGCCCTTGCGGACTGAAGTTGGCTGGTGTGGAAGAACTCGAAGTAGCAAATGGGGTAGTCAGCATTAAATGTTTCGAGCTGCCTGACACGTAAGTACCCCCAATTCATTGGCTGTTATATTCAAAAGGGGTGGGGGGTGAATTCACAGCTATGTCATTGCAATGCCTGATGCCTTCACCATTACCGCCCAAGTCACAAAGCCGTCTCGTGGCTTGCGCCATGAAATTAGGGTATCCGGAAGACCAGACCCTCACCTGCTGTGGTCCTTATCGTAACCCCAGCACTCACGGTAATGGTAATAAACTGTTAATAATCATCTTATCTTAGTTATAGGTAATATACACAAAGTAATATCTCTGCGGAGGCCCCGCACTCCCAGCTGGCCACTATCCGCCCAGGTAGACAGCGAACGCAGAAGGGCCCCACAGGGCTATCTCGGCCACTGCTACACCTGCAGTCCTCAGCCGGTCATCCAGCAGGTGCTCAGCGAACACACCAGTGGCCGAATCCATCGGGCTGAGTCGTGGGCACGCTGGGGACTCACCTTGAGGGAAGGTATATCCTCAGCGCGGATGACGAACTCGTCACGCTCGCGGAAGATGCCTTCACCGCCGCTCTCACCGGCTTCTTCGTCTGTCTCCCCGCACACGGCCGCGGTCTCCTGCTTCTTGGCCAGGTGCAGGGGCCGGGCGTCGGGAGGCTCGGGGTCTTCTGGGGACGGGGCAGCGGGCTCCTCTGGCGGGGCAGTGGCTGGCGGGGGTGGGGGGGCAGGTGGCGAAGGCAGGGCTGCTGGAGGCGGCGGAGGAGGCGAGCTAGGCGCAGGGGCTGGGGCCACCAAAGGGGGTGGCGAGGGCAGAGCTGGTGGTGGGGGTGGCGGCTGGGGCGATGGGGCAGGTGGTGGAGAGGGTGGGGGCTTCTCCTCCAACAGCGGGGGCTCTGGGGGGCAAGAAGGGCTGTCAGGGCTGGATCCCATGCACCCTCCCCTCCCGGAGCTTCAATCTGCTCCCCATCAACAACCCCAGCTTGTCACTCAAGTCTCCACTCTTCTGCTAGCAAAAGGACCTCCCAGTCCTTTCCTAGTCTCCTCTGTGGGGTGCCAGGCCAGCCCACCCCGACTGTGCCTGCCCTCAACTCCACCTCATCTCCACTTACTCTGTTGCCCTTGCCCCTCTTTCAGAGATCCCACCTGACCTGCTCACCTGTCCCATCCTCTCCCCTCCCTGACCTTCTATACCCACGTGTCCCCAGATACCCACGGGAAGCCCAGGTGGCTCTAACTTCTGTCCAGTGTCCTGTTCTTCCTATCCACACTGTTCATCGCTATCTTTTCCAGCCTCCAAAGACCCACTATCTTTTAGTGTAGTCCTAGGTCCCCACACCATAGCTCAGTGTCCACCTCCTCAACCCAGCACTGATCATCTCTCCCCTGCCCCAAGCCTAGTCCCTGACATACCTCCAAGTTCCCAAATGCCAAGCCCCCAAAGCTGTTTCTTATCTCTCAGCCCACATGTCCCTGTGATAACACCTCTGCCCCGAGTGGGCACTCAGGTCCCTAAAGCTCTCTGCCATGCCAGAGCCCTTCCCTGAGACCCTTTCTCAGCTCCAGCACTATCCTGAACTCCTGGAACCTGTCCCCCAACCCACTGGCCGGTCTAATCCTAAACGTCGCTTTGCCACCTCAGCGGCTCTGGCCTGGCTCTAATCCCAGTCCCTCCCTGTTCTTGCCAGGCCTTCCCTCCAGGCTTCTACCTCCTCAGAAGCCCCATCCTTCTCCATCCCCGGAATAATCACTGTTCCTTTACGCTGGCTCCCCACAGGCTTTGGTGACACCCCCAGGAGCCCTCAAGCCCCTTCAGTAACTGCCCCAAATGCCCTCTTCCAAACCCCAGTGCCTCTGCTCCCCTCATCAAAGGCTCTTAAGTTCTGTCCAAATCCTTTCTCAGAACAGAACCTTACCACCCAGACTCAACCACATTCTCAGGCTTTCCCTCCCTCCGCCCACAGGACCCGATTAGGCAGCGTCCCTGTCTCTTTTGAAACGACCCTTCCCAAGTCTCCCTCTGCCCCTCAGACACTTTCTGTCCATCACGCACCACTGACCCCGGAGCCCTTCTCAGGCCCTGGGATCCCCTGCCAGTTTTAAAAGCTTTCTGAGCACCCTGTCACCCAGCTGTCCCCAGAACTTACAACCTGCCCTGTACCCTAAGCTCTCGAACACCCACCTTGAGGCCCCTGCTAGTCCCCTAACACGTGTGGGCTGAGAAAAGCACATGGGCATTGCAAAACATACCCTTCTCAAAACATTTGTTTGCTCAACAGGTAACCTCCAGAAACATGCAAATCTACATCAACTAACAGTGTCCCTGGAACGGTACATAATCCGCACGACCGTCTCCAGTGTCCCAAACCACAGGAAACCCCCGTGCCACCCCTGGACCATCTTCCCAGAGCTCACCAGGTGTGCCACTGCTGCTGGCACTGGGGAGCCCTGGGAGGGGGGGCGGCCCTGGGACCGCGGCCTCGGTAGCCAAGGGAGGCCCATCCGGGGCGGAGGTGTCCTTGGGCCCGGCGAGGGGAGGGTCATCGAGGGCGGAGATGGCTGAGGAAATGCTCTCCTGCAGGTCCCGGTTCTTGGCGACAGAGTCTTCCTCGTCCGAGGAGAAGGAGGGCAGTGTCTCGAGGTTCCGTTTCAGCTCCTCGTCCAGCCGCTTGCAAGGTGAAGGGCAGCCCAGCCCCAGCCCCTCGCTCTCAGCAGCCTCGAGAGCGCCCCCTAGCCCAAAAGCGCCAGTGGGTGGGGGGTGTGGCACAGTGGGGGCAGTGGGGGGCTGGGGCTGCAGGCCTCGTGTGGGCACAGAGGCCGGCACGCTCTTGGGGGGGCTGAGCGGAGGTGTCATGCCCGCCTGGTAGAGTGGTGGGTGGCGCTTGCCTGACTTAAGGAAGTCCAGGAAGGAGGCCATGAAGCCAGACTTCATCTCCGGCTGCTTCTCTTCTACCTCCTTGATCTTGGCCTCGATCTTCTCCCGAGTCAGGCTCGAGTCCAGGCTATTGTGGTCAGTGCCTGCTATGACGTCTCCAGACGAAGCTCCGAGACCCTCACCGGCCTTGGGCACAGACAGCTTGATCTGGCACAGGAGCAGCGGGGAGTCAGGGCCCAAGTCCCCTCCATCCTCAGACCTGAGTCCAGAACCCCCATTCCCTCCGCACTGCAGTCCCCGGAGTTTAAATCCCCAAGTTCTCAGCCAGCAGAATGCTGGAATTTAACAACACACACCCTTTTGCTGATTCCTGAATGCCAGGGTTCGATTCCCTCCCACTCACTGACCTCTCCTCCCTCAGCCCTGCCCAAGGCTCCAGACCTTCCAAACGCCAAGACTCAGGAATCTAGCATCCCCAACTGATAAGAACCAAAACTCCAACCCCCTGCCTCCCTGTTGGACCCAAGTCTCCATTCTCAGAGCTCCCCAACAGTGGAACCCCAATACCAGCCCTCAGACTCACTTCCTCATGGTTTTAGGAATACGAACCATACCCCCATGACACCCAGGAACCTCAAGCATGACCTCCCACACTTTCCTTTCTCTAAAACTCAGATATTGGGGACCCCACTCACCCTCACCTTAAGTGGCTTCAGGGGCTCCAGCCGGGTGCCCCCTGCTTCCTCAGCCTTCCTGCCCCGGCCACGACCCCTACCTCGGGGTTTCTTGGCCCCATCAGTGGGTGTGGAAGTCGAGGCTGGCCCAGTGGCAGTGGGAACCTCCAGCGGGCGGATCCGCGGCCTGCCCCGTGGTCGAGGTGGGCCATCGCGCTTAGCCTTGGTGGGCTTGCGGCCACGGCGCCGGGGGCCCTCAGGGCCAGGGTTGGGAGGACAGAAGTCAATGTCACCCAGAGGTGAGAGGGCCGGGCGGGACCTGCAGCTGGATACCAGGTCAGGCAGACGCCGGGGGTTGAGACGGATGTCAGCGGGCACGTCAGCCTTGTCCTCGTCAGCCTCGAACTCATACTCCTGGGCATACAGCTTCTTGGGCGTCTGGAAGGGGGGGTCGCGGCGCCGGAGCAGGTGGAACGAGGACGTCTTGAGCAGCTTCTTTGGCTTGGTAGAGCAGAAGATGGGCGAGGTGAGGCCTCCCTTGGGCTCTGAGGCAGGTGGTGGTGGAGGCGGAGGGGGTGGCGGGGCTGCCTGGTGTGGCCCACTCTGGATCAAGCCTAGAGGCTCGGCGTTGACCGTGGAGGGCAGCTCAGGCGGCTTGTTGGGGTCCAGACCCAGGCCTGGTGTCTCGGGCCCTGCTCCAGATGCTCGACTGGGGCAGTAGGGCCCATAGGGATCATAGGCAGGGGGCCCAGGAGGGGGCCCAGTGCCTGCCTTGGGATCGCCTTCGTCCTCAGGTGGCCCGGCCTTGCCATAGTCGTCTGCTGCCCCTCCACCGAACATCTCCTCCATGGTGGGGAAGAAGCTGCGCTCCTCGTCTTGGAGCAAGGAGTCAGGGAAGCAGATGGAGGTGAGTGGCACAAAGCGGGGGGCCTTGGTACCCTGTGGACTGGGGCTGCGGTAGGCCCCGGAGGGATCCTTGCCCTCGGTGTTAGGTGGGCCCACACCAGTGTCACCAGGCCCCGGAGGCAGCGGTTCCAGGGCCCCAAGCAATTCCTGCATGGCACCTGGCGGCTCCAGACCCTCCTCTGGTCGCAGGCGAGGACTGGGCACACCGGGCTCTAGCCCATGGCTGCGGAGATGAGCCTCGAGCTGGAGAGGCATAGGTGGTGGAGGTGGGGGGGGCGGTGGCGGTGCCGGGGCCTGAGGTGCCCCATCACGGGTGGCTGGTTCAAGGAGATGGACGCCGACTTTGGGGTTGCTGGAAGAGGGGCTGGGGGTGTGGCTGAGGACTGAGGGAAGCAGCTGCGGAGGTGGAGGAGGCAGCACCAGTGGGAGGTCAGGACCCCCAGCCTCCAGGAGGAGGCCATGGGGTGTGGGCTGGGCAGGCTGGGCCGATGGAGGTGGGGGTGGCGGGCTCTTCTGGAGAAAGGCCCCCAGCTCCTTGGCAGCTGCCCCGTAATGGACAACGGAGGTGGCCAGCCCCTCGGGGGTCTCGCCACCCCGTTCTGGCCCTTTCTTCTTCTCCTTCAGCCTCCCCAGGCCTAGCTCCAGGGCCGCTGTTGCACCCTCATCGAGGCTGGCGCTGGTGCGGATGACACTCTGCAGGTGGTACCTCTGGGGATCTTCCTTGGCCAGCTCATAGGGTGTGCCCGGGGGACCCCCGGCCCCGCCACTCCCGCCAAGTCCTTTGGAGCCATCTGCTGCCCCATCTTCACCCACTAAGCCATCGGCCCCTGAGGTCCTCGGGGGGCTGGGCGCCTGCAGGAGGTGCTGGATGAGGAACTCCTCGTCCTCCGTGCGCTCAGCAGGAGGCCCCCCAGGGCCTGCTAGCAGCTCCGAGCCATCTCCCTTGCCTTTGTAGCCACCTGCTCCGGCTGCATAGCTGCTGGCTCCCGGGGGCGCCAGAAAAGGGGCCGAGGCCAGGACAGAGCTCAGGTATTTGCCAGGGGCTCCAGGAGAGCTGACTCCTGTCGGGCGACCAGGGGCAGGCGGCGACTGCAGCGGGCGGATGATATGGGAAGGGCTGGCCTCTCCGCCGCCACCCAAGGAGCTGGGACCCCAGCCCCCTCCATGGCCCGAGAGTGCTGGTGAATGGCCAGTACTATAGCTGAGTGAGGGGCTGGCCGTGGGCAGCCCCTGGGAGTGGGCAGCTGGCCCTGGGTATGGCTCGCCCTGCACCCCATACAGCTGCCCCTGCAGCTGGTCAGGGGAGTAGCTCTGACACGTGGCTAGGCCAGGAGGCGGGGGCCCGCTGGGGGGCTGCGGAGGCCCTCCTGAGTAGCTAGGGCCTTTGCTCAAGTCCTGTGCTTGACCCCCTCCGAACCCTTGCCCATAGGCCTGGGGTCCTAGAAGCCCCTGGGGCTGGCCAGGAGAATAGGCCTGGCCTCCCGCCCCGCCAGCCCCAGAGGCCTTCCCAGCAGCATAGGCCGCAGCTGGCCCCCCCAGGCTCTGGCATTTGGGTGTGGCAGTGGAACGAGGTGGCGGGGGTCTGTTGGCGCCCCCGGCAGCTGCCCCATAACCACCTTTGCCTGTCTTGTAACCAGGTGACTGAATAATGGGGCGGTAACCCCCGCCACCACCCCCAGCCCCACCTCCTCCGGTTGCCTCAGGGCCCGCAGCCCGGCCCGATGTCCCGGCCGTGGCTCCACTGGGCCCAGTCTTGCTAGGCTCACCAGCACCTGGAGAGGGCTCCCCACCACCCAGGGGGCTGCAGGCCAGGTTGGCCCGATGGCCCATGGAGGGATAGCTACCGCCACAGCTCAGATAGTGCTGGAGGGCATGAGCTGGTGGGGGTGGGGGTGGGGGCTGGGAACTGGCCGGCCGCTGGTAGTGCTTGATGACAGTGTCCTGGCGGGGTAGGGCCCGCTCAGGTGGCGGTGGGCCTGGCGCAGCACCCGAAAAGTTGTAGAGCTGTGGGGAGGATTGTTCAGCGGCGGCGGAAGAAGAAGCCAGCAGGTTGAACTGAGTGGGGAGGTGCCGGGGAGGTGGAGGTGGGTCTGGGGGACCAGGACGGTAAGGGGGAGTCTGAGCTGGGCCAAGACCAGCGGGCCCCAGGACACCGCCCCCCGCCAGGCGCTCAAAGCCTAGCGAGGAGGGCACCGTGGGTGCCTGCGAGGGCTTCAGGTGCAGCACATCGTGAGGGGACAGGAGCCCGTTAGCTGGGGGGCTGAACGGGGGGTCCTGGAGGCTGAGGGACGAGGGCACTGGGAAGGGGCGGCTGCCGAAGGAAGCCGGGTGCTGGTAGGCCGACAGGGCAGAGGAAGATGGAAAGGTGCTGGAACCCGGCAGGGCGCCTGAGATGAAGAGCTCCGTGGGGCCTGGCGTGTGCATGGCTGGGAACGATGGAGGAGACCGTGGGTCAGGGCGGACCACAAGCCAGCCCCACCCTGGCCCTCTTGACTCAGCAGTGGACTTACCTGTTTGCCAGGAAGGACTGCGGAACTGGGAAAGGAGAGAGGAGGCAGAGGGACCTGGCTGGGGGCCCCGGGACTCTAGGGCCGAGATGAGGTTCATGACGGAGGCGTCAGGCCCTGCTGAGCCTGCGTGGTGAAGGCCAGTGTCGAAGAGTCCAGAGAGGCCTGGCCAGAAACGAGGGGTAGGGTCAGTTAAGTACGGGCTAGGGCCGGGTTGAAAGGGGAGAAGCCAAAAGCAAGCTAGGTCAGGGAAAAGAACTGGAGGGAAGTAAAGGGGGGAAAGCTATGGAGACAGTAAACAGGACAGGGTGCAATTAAATCATAAAGGCAGGGGGCCCAGGAAGAGAAAAGTAGACACAGAAATAGAAAAATCCAGAAGTGAAGGAAATGAGGAGATAAGGGGAGGATGTGAGGCAAAAGCATTTGAGCAATTCCAGCAAGGGTAAGGGATGAGATGACTGGAAGCACCAGGAAGAACTAGAGAGCGAGTCAAAACAGGTCGAATCCAAATGAGAAGATCCAGGAAAAAAAGGGGCGGGGAATGAAAAAAAGAACCAACCAGGCAGGTCAAGGATCAAACTGGACTAGGCATTCCCATGGCTAGTTCACCAAGCAAGAAGGGCCATTGGATCAAAAGGGAGCCAATCAGAAGCCTTACAGGCACAGAGGTAGTCAGGGAGAATAAGGTAGTAAGCAAATCTAAGGAAAAAGGGGGAGGTCCAAAGAATCAGCCAATCAGGAAGAATTGGAATCAGAGAAAAAGAATTCAGACAATCAGGCCCTGGCCAGACAACTCAGTTGGTTAGAGTGCACCTTCCCCCTACCATAAGCCGAGGTTCAAGGTTCGATCCCCAGTCAGGGCACATACTACAAGAATCAACCAAAGAATGCATAAAAAAAGATAGAACAAATCGATGTTTCTTACTCTCCCCCTTCCTTTCTAAAATCAATAAATTAAAAACAAACAAAAAAAGAATTCAGAGAACCAAAGAGCCAAGAGAATGGGCAAACCCAGAGGTGAGTGAATGGGTGGGACAGAGGCGGAAAAGCCTGGAAGAGAAGGTGGGATTTGGGGGCTGTGGGGATGGGGCCAATTGGAACCAAATAGGCGGGGCCACAGACAGAGGCAGACGAATCCGGTGTGAAATTAAGCAGCCACTTATCAACCAATCAGAGGAAGGAGAGGAAGGGGCGGCACAGGAGGCAAAGCAAGGCCAATTAGGAGGGGTGGAACTTTCACCAGCCAATCAGCTACCTCAGAGGGAGGGCCAGCCCAGGCAGGGCGGGACGTGGGGCGTACCTGCAGGGTGATGGTTGGTGGCATAGCTTTGCAGTGGGTGGGGGGCTGCGTAGGCCTGGCGGTGTAAGATGTCCGTCTCGGGGTGCGAGGTCCTGGAGCTGCCATAGACCAAGCTGCAGGGAAGGGGGAGATGTTAGGGTATACTCCAAAGCTGCCCTCGGAGAAGGGGACTCAGCAAATCCCCTGGGGAGTTGAGGGAAATCTTCCAGCTGAATGGGCATTATCCTAACGAAATTTAGGCCCTAAAGGAAAGAAAACAAGGCAATCGGGGTGCCCAGCCAAAGAACCATAGAAATGCCCCCTCGAGCCCCAGCAGCAGTAAAGGGCCCTGACTTCCAGGAAATAGAGCCCAAGTAATCTCACGTTTACAAGCACAGAAACACACACAGGTATGAAACAAACACACAGAGAGGGTGAAGGGTCAGAGGAAGTGCGTGGAGTTGAAAACGTGGACCTCGGACCACACATAGACTCCCACCCAGCTGATGACACAAGACCCTGGGGCGCAACCCAGAGCTGTGCACAGATGCCCCCTCTTCTACACACACGTGGGGACACGCAGGCCCTGAACCTCTTGGAGCGGTGCAAAGCCAGTCGGAAGCAGGCGGCAGATTGTTCCCCAAACAGCAGGGATGTGGGATGAGGAAGGGACAGTGAAGTACCAGAGAGAAGTGCAAACATGAACACAGAAAGCCCCTGGGGTTGAGGTTCAAATGCATGGAACCATGCAAAGCCAAGTATGTGTGCCAAGAGTATCCAGCTCACCTGTGGGGAAGGAAAGATACAGAGCGAGGAGTCCCGCATGGAACTAACACACGTGTGGTCATGCCCAGCCATGCTGGAAAACCCAGGTGTGTTGGGGGAGGGAGTTGGTTTGCGGCAGGGGAAGAGTGCGGACACAACACAAACGGAATGCCAGGTACACACGCACAGGATCCACACTCACACTCACAACCACACACCCGAATATTCCCATGCAATAATGGCCCCAATCCATAGCCCAGACTCGAAGAGGTCAAACACTTCATTCCTCGCCATCAACTAGGATTCTCTGCCTTTGGGGGTGAGGAGTTAAAGGGGGTGTGTCTCAGATACCAGAACACCCCCCGCGCTCCCCCCTGCCCCGCTACACACACGGAACCCCAGTTTAGGAAGGGGGCGGGGCCCCGTACCCAATCTGCGCGCGGAATTTCGGGGGGGCCCGAGTGGCGCGGCCTCGCGCAGCTCCGGAACAATGGGACTTGGGGGGGCCCGCCCCCCAGGTCTGCATTGTAATTCTCCTTTCCTTCCCACCTTTGCAAGAACAGAGCCTGGGACGCGGTGAGGGGGAAGGATTTGCAAACCGGGAATCCAAGGATGGGGGAAATCCAGGCCTTGCTTCGCCAGTCCCTCCCACCTTCCCAAGGCCTTTTCGTCCGAAATTGTTTTGCATCCCCCTTTTCTCGCTGCATCTCTCCCTTTGCATGCCGGAGCTAGCTTTGGCGGAGTTTGCAATTTGTAAACTGGGGCGGCGGCGTTGTTGTAAACCGAGGAAGGCCGCTCCCTCGCAAGCCGGAGGGGAGTTTGAGATGCACGCGTCGCCGGGCAGGCCCGGCCGGACTCGGGCCGGCTTGACCCCCACCCCTTAGACCCTTCCTCCAGGCCACCCTCGCCTCCTTACCTAGCTTTCGCTGACCTCTCGTAACTCCATCCCGCCCCGGCGCCGAGCGGGTCCCCGAAGCCGGCGCTGGGGTAGTTCCTGTCCATGAATTGGCCGCGGTGGAAATTGGGGGGAGGGGGAGGGGGGAGGGAAGGAGGGGGCGCGCGCGCGCTCTCCTCCGCCGCCGCTCCCTCCGCTGCTGGTTTTTTTTCTCCCCTTCTCTCTCTCTCTTTTTTCTTTGCTACCGCCGAAGGCCCGGGAAGGCCCCGGGCGGGGGAGGGAGGGAACAGGGGCGGAGGGGCAGGCAAGGGAGGGGGTGCAGTCGCCGAGCCAAGGAGGGGGGAAGGGGGGTTCCCCCTTGAGGGAAAGGAGGGGAGGAGGGACCCCGCTGTCTCCGCCTTTGCCCCGGCGCTTGCAAGTGAGAAGAGGGGAGCGCGCGCTCAGGAGGGGGCGTCCCGGGCGGCCCCGGGGTGGGTGCGGGCGCTGGGTGCTCGCTCTCTCGCCGCCACCGCCGCCACCTCCTCCTCCGCTGCGCTCACGGTGCAGCCATCTTTGCACAAGGCGGCTGGGGGAGGGGGGAGGGGAGGGGAGGGGAGGGGGGCGGGCGGCGGGGTGTCTGGCTGCGCTCCGCTTCCTCCCACAATCCCGTGCAAATGCAAAAAAAAAGAGAGAGGGAGAAGGAGAGACCGACAGCGCAAGCAGGGCCTGGGGGTGTAGGGCGCAACATTTGCACAGAAAACCAGCTCCACTACGCGCAGACGTGCCTTGGATCACAGTCCTTTATTTATTTTTTTTTGCATTGTCTCACTTTTTATGGTTTCTTTTCCAAAGGATTCTTATTTAAGGAAGAGCTCAACTTCAATCCCCCGAGTGCAATGCGAGCCCGTCCCCAACGAGCTCGGTTGCAAATATATCCCCCACCCTTTCCCTGGGTTGCAAAGCGCCCCTGTACAAACACGAAGAAGACAAGCGTGTGCACGGGCGGGGCTCTGTGCGTGTGTGGCCCATGGCACTGGCGAGAGATGGCCATGTTAAACCTCACACGCTAGTCTGCACACCTGGCCTGTGCGCCTGGGTCAGAATTTCCACCTCAAGCCTACCCAGAGGGCGGGGCTGGCGGGTACCCCCAAGGTCAAGAGAGCCTGGGGGCCCGCGAAGTGCCGGAACGCGGGAACACTTTCGTCGAGGATGTGCGTGTATCCATACGCGGCGGAAACACGTGTGCCAGGATAGGCCTTGGGCTAGACGACCCCTACTCCCACCCCACCCCCCTCCAAGCTCAGCTCCGCAGTTTAAGAGGCCTGAGGGCTTCCGGAATCCGGTGTGAATCTGGGGCACAGCTCGGGGAACCCCGGCTCCGTAGCAGCTCTTCAGGAAGGCCTCCGGAGGCTGCATGGGGAGGGGCATAGTGGGGAGTCAAAGACCCGGCTGTTTTTCCTTTTTTCCACCCCCCCACAACCTAGACCACTCCAACTCGCCCTGGGCGTCTTAGCCAATCCCAGACCCTCTGGTCACACGACCCACCCTCCTCAAATGCTACACACTCACAACGCTGGGCCACGCCCCCAGGCAATTGCACCAGGCCCCGCCCCCGCGCTCAAACCTCGCCCAGAATAATAAACTCAAAATTCCAAGTTCCGCCCCTGAACCCACGCCCCTCCTCCAGCCGTGCCCTCCCCTCTGAGCCCCGCCCCCAGACAAAAGCCCAGCCCCATACCTGGAGTAAGGGGGCGGAGGTGCGTCGTGCACCCCAGAGGCCGCTAAAGCCTGTTCGTAGGTGGGGAGGCCTGGGGGTTTGGGCAGCGGCAGAGGCGTTGGCGGACCCGGAGAGCTCAGGGGACTGAGAGGGTTGATGAGCTCGGCCCTGGGGATAGAAGATGCACAGTTAACAGGGGAAACCTACAAGATAGAAAGACCTGGAAGAAGAAGGGGGGACTTAGGGGGACAGGGACTCTAAGAGTGGAAGGGAACAGGTGGAGGGGAGAAGGAGGGTCACCTTCAATCTGACAAGCAGCAAAGCACCTCAAAACGACAGGTAGATGCACAGGGACAGGCAGACCCAGAAATCAACAACTGCTAAGAGAGACTCAGAGCCACAGGGACTCCAGGTACAAGCAGAGTAATGGAAAGACAGCCTTGCAGAGAGGCAGGGGACCACTCACAGAAACAGACACAACACAGAGACACCCATTCCCAATAAACTTTTAATCTCGAAACTCCCCCGATCCACTCTGCTTCCAAGACTGGCACTCAAGTACCTTCTTAGACCCCACCACTGAGAAAGAAACACCCAGGCAACTCATGCAGTCACACACAAACCACGCACTACACCCTTTACCACGGACACCCACAGACACTCACAGGTCACCGGCTGCAGCCTCACCGGATCCAGTAGTCACAGAGTGATAATCACGCTGAAACCTGGTACTACCAAGACAGGCAGCAAATACTGACTGGGCTCCTACTCTGTGCCAGGTACCAAGGATCCGGTCAGGCAGGCAGATGCCACAACTAGACACACTCTCACGAACTCACTCTCCACCTGACTGTCTCCTCAGGCCTTTCACCGGCACCCACCTGCCCCCAATCCTGGGCCCAACTCCTTAGGTTGGCCCTTCTGTCCTCCCCTGCTCATGCTCCTCTCTGGCCCCCCCGAGCCTCTCCTCCGTGAAGCCCCCTTACTCTTGTGGACTGGGCTGCTGGCCTCGGGCCCGATGCCACTGCAGATACCAAAAGGCTCCCAGGCCGGCCAGCACAATGAGCAGGATGCCAGATGCCAGCCCCACCACCAGGCCTGCTACGTCCACGCGTCCACGCCCTGTGGAAGAAGGGAGCGGGAGGGAGCCACTTTCCCAGGGCCTGCCACCCACCCCGACATCCAAATGCCTTTCCCCTGAAGGAGGTAGAGTAACCAGGAAGCCAGGCAGAGCTGAGGCGACATCCTAGCTGTGTGTGACCTCAGACAAGTCACCGAACTCATTGCCCTGAGGGTACAATGGGACCATAACCCCTCTCTGCCAGGTCGCAAAAATTCAATGAGATGAAACTCAGAAAAGCCCTACAATGACTTCATCTGGTCCTCGAAAACACGCCAGCTGTATCCCAGAGATAACAGAGGCCCCTCCCCCAACTCGGGGTGGTTCAAAACCAGCCTAAGCAATCCATCCGCCAAGATTGCAGGTGACACACTACAGGTGGGGTTGGAAAGTCCTGGAGCCAACTCTCAAGGCTCCCACACTGAGAGGCAGAGTGGTTCCCGTATTTTATCTGGCAGCCCTGCTCCCTCTGGACGGCAGCCCATTTTACCAACCAGGCTACCAAGGGGCAAGGTCTCAACTCTGCAGGAAGAGCAGCACCCACAGGAAGGCTTTCAAATTTATCAGAAGGCTAGAAAAAAATTCATTTATCGATGGAGGAATTTAGGGTGCCCAGAACTCATGTGGTCCCTTTCCTAAGGTGTGGAGCCTTTGGCAGTCCCAGGCTTTTCGTCTGAGGGAAAGTCTGGGGTGGGGAGGGGGAGAGGGAGGTGGGCTGCAGGGAGGACTCCAGCTTCATGAGGCCTTGCTAGGTCTTGCATGGAGGGGAGACCAACTTTAACAGAGCATGGAGGGCTTTCCTCAAACAGTAAACCCCAGTGCTTGAGCCTTCTTAGCAAGAAGCTGCACTGAGGAGACAGGCCCTTTGACATATTTCAGGTGGATTCAAGGAGCCACCAGGCATCCAAAGGCCTGTAGAAAGGCCGTTACCTCCCCTAGCAACCAGGCTCCAATGTGAGGACTCCAGCACAGACCTAGAGCCTGTTGCTAAGGTACATCCACCCCTAGCAACCAGGCCACAAGCGGGTGGGGCATCTGGTGCCTGGAGGGGGGTCCTCTGGTGGACAGGAGGCCTTGGGTCCTGAGCCTGGCTAGGTGTGGTTGCTAGGGAGAAAGCCTCCTTAGCAACCAGGCCCAGGCTGGGATGGGGCTATGGGGGAGGGGGAGCCAGCCAGGTAGTGAATGCTGCAGGCTTCCTAGGCACGGCCTGGCCAGGGCCCTGTTGCTAAGGAGCAGCCCTCCCCCCACCGTAGCGGCAAGGTTGCAGCCCGTTGACAGAGCCTCAGAACTTAAAGAAGGGTGTGAGGGTGGGCAGACTGGTCAGGTGAGGAGGCACAGGCTTCCACAGTCTGGCCAGACCCAGTTGCTAGGGAGCAGCCCCCCTAGCAACCAAGCTGCGGCAGGGGCTAAGGCTCTGGACTCCAAAGAGGGGCTCAAGTGGGCCAGCAACTCAGAGCCAGAGGCCTGAGAGGTCCCAGGCTGTAACTCCTCTCTCCAGCCTCACTTTCCATTTTCTGAAAACATTGGACCTCTTGGGATGAGATGTGGTGGGCCCCTCAGACCTCCCCGCCCCCCCCCCCCCCGCCCCTGCCGGCTAGTCTTCAAAGCGAGGAAGCTTTTAACCACCACCTCCAGGAACTCAGGAATCGGAGAATCTGGGGTGGGAGTGTTGGTTCAGCCTCCATGGGAAGGGGCTGCCTTAGCTTCACTGAACGAGAGGGCTTGGCCTCCCACTCACCTGCTTTGCCATTGTAGATGTACGTCTCCCAAAAGCGCTCCTTGAAGAGGTGGGAGTAGAGAAGGGAGAGAGACAGCCGTCAACTGGGAGATTCTATACCCCAATCAGCCCGCCCAGACTTCCAAGACCAGAGGGTAGAAGTCATTGAAGACCAGGACCCTTCCCCGGCCCACTGGGTCCTGGGGAGACAGGGGCTCCGGGACTCCCAGACCCTCACCGTCAGAGTATTGTCCTCAAAGTACTCCCGGGCCTCCTCCCAGGAGCACTTCTCCTCGTAGCACTCCCGTTCCAGGTTCCCCGGCACGAACAGCTCCAGATCCCAGTGATTGGCTCGAGGAACTCGGCTACGGCTACCCAGGAAGCTCTGGGCCTCTGGGGAGTCCACGAACACTTCTGGGCCCAAAGGACAGGACAGACGGAAAATTGGAGGACCAGAGACATGGAGGGATCTGAACCCAAGGGGAGGAAAGCTGTGGGGCCCTGGGGTAGGAGGGGACTAGAGGCCAGGGGTCCAGAGTCAGGGGAAGGTAGGTGTCAGAGCCTGGATACCAGCCCTTCCCCCCAACACTCACCTTGGCCTTGCTCCCCACTGGATGAGGTGTCCAGGCAGGTGGCCAACCCCAGGTATAGCAGCAGCAGAGAGGGGTGGCCCCTGCCCCTCATATTTTGTGGACACCTGGAACGAGGTGTGGTGTAGAGGACAAACGCCTCGGACCCTGAAGGTCTCCCTGCCGGGACTCTGTGGCCCGTGAATTGTCACAATAATAGCAGACACTGCCATAGCCTGTATTCTGGGCCAGATGCTGTTCAAGGTACTTTACTTCTAACAACCCAGTTTAATTTCCACAACAATGCTATTGTTATCCCTATGTGATAGATAAGAGAACTAAGACACAGAGAGGTGAAAGAGCTTGCCCAAGGTCTTACACTTTGCAAGATTCAGAAGCAGGATTCGAACAAAGGCAGCTCCTGCCTACAGAGATGAGCAGGAAGCTTATCTTTTCCATCCTCTGCATTTTCAGCCCCCAGTACAGTCTTGGCACATAGTAGGTGCTCATAAACATGTCCACTGGTGGTGAGAATTCCTTTCTTCCTGGTAATTTCCACACATAGCTCTATGTCTCTCTGCCTATTGCCACATCCAGCAACAGAGATCAAAGGTTACAGGAGACGGAAAACAGGGGTCTAAATTCTTGGGTCCAGTGCCCTGGACTCCTGGGCTTGGGGGCCCTGAATTTTGGGACCCGGAGGGGCAAGGAGCCAGGAAGCCAAGGTCCCCAAACCAGGCTCTGCCTCCAGGGACATTCACTTACCTGTCCAGACTTGTGAACACTGTCCCCTCCTCCTTAACCAGGGCCTCCTAGGCCAACTGCAGCCAGCTGCGACGAGGAGCAGGATAGAGGGGAGGGAAGAGAAAGGAGGGGTGCCCCCTGCTCCTGCTCCCTGTAATCCTCCCCGGTCGGGGTTTCTGGCAGCGGGGCGGAGTTTGCGGCTACCTGCCCTGGGCGGGACTCAGGTAAGGGACAAAGTATTTAAAGGGACCTTATGATGAAGGCCCTAAGGTTCAGAACCCCATAGGGAGGCCAGGTTCCCTGACACTGTGGGATACTTAGGGAACTGGACAGGCCCCTCCTCCACTCCTCCCATTTCCCCAATGGGAGCTCGCCCAGCCGAGCTCGGGAAATAAACGTCCAGGTCTCCAGGTATCTGCATATCTACATATTTAGAAACTGGAGGGACCTGTATGCCTTGGGCCCTAGAGGTGGGTATGATGTAGTAAATTTGTTTCCTGGAATGATTGGAACGGCTTTGACTCGAGACTTCTCCATTGTTCCGTTTATAAAATAGGGACAGGGTAACTGTCCCCTCTCAATGATCTCTTCAGTTACAAGAAAAGTGGATATACTTGAGGAAGTAGGTTCCAGTTTCTAGAGGAAGTGATTAGTGCTCAGACTCCGGCTTGGATAGACGCAAAGCTGTGGGTACAAGCAGGAAATCGCCTGCCCCGGTAAATGCCTAGTAGATACTAAGCGTGCCCCCATATTCATCCTAGCTTCCCTAACCGGAACCTTCGATCTGTCGCTCACATTTCTGGAGGGAGAAAGAGAACAAGGAGGACTTACCGAGTCCGATGACGTACCTCCGCAACTAGGGGCAGCTCTATTTCCGGTATCTTGCTCCTCGCGGAAGTGGGCGGGACTAAGAGGGAAAACAACGCTCCTTTCCGGGTTGCGGGGAACAGTTGAAGAATCAAGGAAGTAATGGGGAGCCGCTAGTGAGGTGAGTTCCAGGTGGTGGAGGGATAGTGTTGGCCGGATAGGCTTCCCGCGACTAGAGCCCTGGGGTCCTGAGGTAGGGACATCTAGTCGTCTCTCAATGTCTCTTAAATTTATCTTAATTTAGAACAATCTCCCCTCCACACTATTAGCGGTGTAATTGATTCACTGAAGCAACTGGGTCATTTGTTTTGTTGATCATCCCATGATCTGGATTTGTCTTTTTGCTTCTTCGTAATCTCATTTCACTTATTCCAGGGGTCAGCAAGCCAAACCCAAATCCTGCTGACCTCTTTTTTTTTAAATCAGCTTTATTGGAATGTCATTCACCTAACGTAGTTCAGCCATTTAAGGTGTACAATTCAGTGGTTTGGGGGTATATTTACAGAGTTGTGCAACCACCATCCTTGTCAGTTTTAGAAGAGTTTCATCACTCATAAAGAAACCCAGGACCCATTAGCCGTCACTCCCCATTTTACATCCCCACCCAGCCCCAGGCAGCCACCAATCCACTTTGTGTGTATGGATTGAGCTAATCTGGGCACTTCTCATGAATGGAATCATTTTTCTGTCTGGCTTCTTTCACTTATTGTAATGTTTTCAAGGTTCATCCATTCTGTAGCATGTACTAATACTTCTTTCCTTTTTTAGATTTTATTTATTTTTTAGAGAGAGGGGAAGGGAAGGAGAAAGAGAGGGAGAGAAACATCAATGTGTGGTTGCTTTGCACGCACCCCCTACTGGAGACCTGGCCTGCAACCCAGGCATGTGCCCTGACTGAGATTTGAACTGGTGATCCTTTGGTTGGCAGGCCCCTGCTCATTCCACTGAGCCACACCAGCCAGGACTACTTCTTTCTTTTTATGGCTGAATCATATTCCTTTGTAGGAGATACACACATCATATTTTGTTTATCCATTTATCAACTGATGAACATTGTTTATCCATTTATCAACTGTTTCCACTTTGGGGAGATTGTGAATCATGCTGCTATGAACATTTGTGTGTAAGCGTTTGTGTGAACGTGTTTTCATTTCAGTCCCACTGGAAGTGGAATTGCTGGATCAGATGGTAACTCGGTGTCACCTGTGGAGGAACTGCCACATTTTTTCCAAAGTGGCTACTCCATTGTACATTCCCAACCTCAGCATGGGGAACCCAGTTTCTACACACTTAGTATCTGATGTTTTTATTATACTTATTCTAGATAGGTATGAACTGGTATCTCATTGTGGTTTTGATTGCATTTTCTCCAAGATGAGTGGTATAGAGCCATTTTTCATGTGCTTCTTCTTCTTTTCTTTTCTTTTTTTTTTTTAGCAAAGGTTTTATTTATTTTTAGAGAGTGGGGAAAGGAGGGAGAAGGAGAGGGAGAAAATCATTAATCAGTTGCCCTGGCCCACAACCCAGGCAGGTGCCCCGACAAGGCATCGAACTGGTGATCTTTTGGTCTGCAGGCTGGTACTCGATCCACCAAGCCACACCAGCCACGGCTCATGTGCTTCTTTGAAGAAATGTCCATTCCAAGAATTTTGTCATTGCTTTAAAGATTTACTTTATTATTTATTTTTTTTCTTTTTTTTTTTTTTGGATTTGTTTTTCTTTTTTTTCTTTTTAATTTTTTTAATTCTTTATTTTATTGATTATGTAACTAC
>PVIA01005181.1:0-120832 GCA_004024845.1 Tonatia bakeri
AGTGCCTAGTATTTAATAATGACTTGGTAAGTATTTGCTCTAAAATGGTTTGTTTCCTTTCAGCATAGCCAGTGCTAATTCTAGTTTATGATGCAGTTAGGAACACTGAGCTTCTTATATCATAAATTTGACTGTGGATCATTAGGAAAACACATTGCACAAACATTGCAATACACACTTACACAGATTAGAAATTAAAAGTCATATATTTCTATCAGTTACTGAAAAAAGAAAGAAAACATTTCTGAACCATATGACTTGAGAATTGGCTTTACATGGGGAAGATAACTCATGTGACACGTATGTGTTTTTCAAGGGTCTCTGATGAGACATTGGATCACAGAGACTTTAAGCATATTGTTCTATAGAGCTTAATAGTTTGTATAGGGTTCTCGTCATCTTGCTTGGCTTTCCAATGCACTTCTCCAGTAATTCTGCCTCTGGATACTGTTCGCCTTATTTGAGTCTGGTGTTTTCCATCACGATTCCATTACCTAAGATGGGGGTCCTATTGCCAGAGAAGCTGGGGGTGCAGCACGCTTAGTACAGTTTAAACGGGAGACCATTAAGTCCTCCTGGCCAGGTAGCACCGTGTTCCTGACTGCTGCCCTGGGCTGGTTCTCTTAGCTCTCCTCATTAAGTTTTCACTGCCCTTACAATTTCTTCTGATTTTTACTTCCTCAATTCCTTGTATTTCTACTAGCTAAACTTCACACATCTCTTACTGCCTAAATATCTTCTTGCTCTGAAATCATGCTACAGTCCTTCCCCTCAACAACCATTTCTAAAATTGAAGCTCAGAGTCCTCATAGGGCTTTAGCTCTGTAGGGGAATGTATTCATGATGTGTTCAGTCTGTCAGGAGGACCCTGAAAACTGCATTCAGGTACTTGGAATAACTCACATGCCTTACAGATACGGTATTAATAGAATTCTATATTAGGCAAGTTGAGTTACACGAGGTTTAAATCCAAGAATTTTTGGAAGGATAATTGGGCTCAGGAAGAGATTTATTCATTCTCTCTCTGTTCATCCCCCACCACCCACTCCTCCCAGGACAGAATGTCAGAGAGGGATCTGTACCCTGCCAGTCTTGGGATCGGTGAGGCAAGGTTAAGTGTTCACCTGTGTGTTCTCATTCCACTCTTCTGCTTACACAGTTACTCCCTCCTCTTTCTACCTAAATCTGAACTGCTTTTAAGGGGAGCCAAGTCAAAATGGTTCAAGATGAGACAAAGCTCTAAGAACTCCGGAGATCCAGAGCATGCCACCTGATTGCCTGGCAGAAGCCTTGCCGGGAGAGGCCAGTGCTCTGACCTCACGTCCCCTGGTCCACTCATGAGAGTTGTTCTCTGTGGACTGTGTGCCTGGGAGGAAGTTCAGAGACGAGCAGAAAGTGAGACCAGCAGATACTCAGCCTCCCACCCACGAATCACTCAAACAGAAGACCAGGCAACGTAACTCACACTCCCTCTAAAGAGACAGGTTTTTCCCCAGTGTGCTTTGGAAGAGTTGACTGGTTTCTAGTCTCCTTTCTGCCTTGCACACCCCATGTTTGTCTGTCTATGGCCAGACAAACGTGAAACACACATGCACACACTGTGCACATATGTGCCTTTGTGTGTTTGGTGAGGGGCGTGCATGGATGGTGCTTACATGTCAAACAGCTCCTCTACGGACATGAGTCGTAT
Source organism: Tonatia bakeri (assembly GCA_004024845.1). NCBI lineage: Eukaryota > Metazoa > Chordata > Mammalia > Chiroptera > Phyllostomidae > Tonatia > Tonatia bakeri. Next base: position 1,691 of record PVIA01005181.1, read on the forward strand.
AAGGTCATAAGCACCCACTTTTCCAGACTGCTGCAATCCACAGAAAAGCCGGCACATTCTGTCTCCACAGAGACTCCTGGACCAGTTACCTTGGCAATGCATTCTCCCTGCCATCCAGTCTGATGCCTTAGGGTTCCTGTGCCACACTTTGTAGATACTCATATTGTCACTTTGCAGATACTCATAGGAACCTTGACAACTCAGAGGTTTTCTATAGGTTTATTCCTAGTGATTCCAGAAACTGACAATCTTTATTGTCTATAAATATTTTAGTTTTGTGATGCTAGTCTGACAGTTAAGAGATAAAGAGACCCTTTTGAATTGGAGCATTTCATAATTATTTTCTTAATACTGAGTCAGGAAATGGGTCAGAAAGATTAGCCTGGGACTATAGCAGAAGCAATCTTTTCAGAACTGATTTTCAAAATGTGGCTTATCATCGATGTTAGGGCCCTTCTATGTTGCCATCTTCAATCTGTTCATTTGTACAGCATCCAGAATGATTATTCTGAGATAGGAATCTTTTCATCCGCTCTCTTACTTGCAGAATTAAGTCCAGGCATCTTAGCACGGTCTACAAAAGCCTCTCTGATCTGTCCCCTGCCCACCACTCCAGCCCCACGTCTCACTGGTGACATCCTCATGCACTGTGCTCCAGTCACGACCACCCAGTCCCTGCCCCCACCACACTTTGCACACACCCTCTCCCCAGCACCTCCATGAACTTTAGGTCTCTACTGAGGTACTTTTCCTTTGGCAACTCTTTTTGGATCTTTCTAAGGAGAGTCGGATGCCACTCCTATAGCTCTCGTACAGCCTGTGTTCAGTTATTCATTAGGGCCCTTCCTGCGCAGTGCTGCCTGTGCATTTCTCTCTAGTCCCACAAGAAGGAAGGGCGCACGGTTTTCCATCGGGAACTGTTTCGTTCAAAGGTGCAGGGAAGTTTGCGGTGCAGGTGTATAGACGCGCAAAGTCCACACCTGGCCCAGGAGTGGCTATTCCTGTCTTGTTTTTCTTCCTCTTCTCCAGCCACCACCTTCCTCTTGCCAAAGAATAAGAATTTCTGTGGAGACCCAACCTTGACCCCTCTCTTCCTCCACCCTCAGAGGGTTGTGGAGTACATCCAAACTGAAGTGAAATTCTATTTTTCAAAACAATGGCATTGTTTTAATCATTGCATAGTTCTCTCTGGACAAGGGCGATCTGCAGGTCGGCAAACATTCTCTGTAAAGGCCCGCATGACGTCTTAGTTTCCTGTTGGTTTTTCTGGTTTGGTTTGGTTTTACAACTCTTTAAAAATGTAAACATCTTTTTCAGTTCATAGGCTATGGAAGGATTTTGCCCTTGGGCTATAGCTTGTCAACTAGCTTGCCAACTGGTTTTAAAGCATAATGCTATTTTTACGAAGCTGTACCACCAAGGTATTTAAGATGGCACTTACACGAGGGGTCCCCACCCCCACCTGATGAGCCTTTGTCTGACAGCCGCACAGCCTTTCCCAGTTTGGCAGCTGTATGGATGGAATCTTCTGGGCTTCAGGACGGCCTGGTATTAACCTTGCTCCCTTCCTGTCTCCTGAAGTTTCTAGTCTGAATGTCACTGGTCTTCCCTTTTCCTTTTGCCGCCTTCTCCTGGGACTTATTTGAACTGTTAAGGGCATTAAGCTTCATTTTGGCATTTATTTACTGCAAATAAAGAGAAAGGAGAGACAACCAAAATTATTTTTTTAAATAAGTTTCTCCTTTTTCTGAACATTTCCATTCTATTCAGGATTTCTGAATGAAAGCTCTTAAAAGTATTTATTACATATTTGTAGTAAATGTGTCCTTGAACATTAAATTCTTCCTTAATTTTAGTGGGTTAGTCAGCCAACTGAATCTGGGCATAAGAATGTGCATCTCGTAAAGCTCTCTGTTTTTTTTATATAGACCTATTAAGTAGAACCATAATAGTAATTTTGAGAAAAATAATGTGTGCATTGAAAAACCATGTTACCCTCAAAAATAAAGAAGAAAAGTCAAATGCAAGTTAGTAAAGCATTGACCATTGAAACGTTTACATAATTGAACATACTAAGAATTATCATTTATGGAATAAACTGTGCAACTTAATGAATAACATATGAATATTTGTTCATTACTGGCAGCAAATGTGACCTATGAATGTAAGGTGTTAATAACAGGATAAACCATGTGTAGGGGTGAGCGAGATATGGTAACTTTGTTTCACGTTCAGTGTTTCTGTATGTCCAAAGCTGTTCTAAAAAGTAAGTTCAGTAATAACAAAACCACCCTGACTGTGCTAGTTTGCTAGGGCTGCCCTAACGAAGTACCCCGGGCTGCGTGGCTTAAGAAAACAGAGATTTATGGTCTCACAGTTCTGGAGGCTGGAAGTCGGAGCTCAAGATATCAGCAGAGTTGGTTCCTTCTGAGCAGGGAAGGAAGGATCTATTCCAAGCCTCTCTTCTTGGCTTGTAGAGGGCTGCCTTCTTCTTATGTCTCTTCACATTATATTGCTCTGGCTCCAAATTCCTTCGTTTTGTAAGGACACCAGTCACATGGGATTTGGACCCACTCTGGTGACCTCGCTTTAACTCAATTACCTATGTAAATACCCTATCTCCAAATATGGTCACATTCTGAGGGGGGACATAATTCAACCCATAACACTAACAGCCCCCCCCAAATTAACATTTCTGTAATGCCCAACATTTGCCAAATGTTTTCCATGCCACCTCCGCAATCTTGCCTTTTCGTGCCGGTGTTCCTCTGCAGTGACAGCCAGCAGCTGCAGCTTCTGTACCTGGAGTGCATTCTGTCCGTGCTCAGCAGCTCCTCCTCCTCCATGCACCTGCACAGAGGCTTCACCGACCTGATCTGGTGAGCACCCGCCCCCACGGCCCTCACGGCCCCCACGCCAACTGGGGGGCTCTCTCCTTCCAGCCGTGTCCGTGGGTCCCTTCCCACAGCGTCCATGAGCCCTCCACTGGTTTCATCTGCGGGTAAACGTTTCGAGGGAAGTGGAGAAGTTGCTTTGCTTACATGCACCAGAGAGACACTGATGATTACTGTTACAAAATAGGCCTCCAAGGCCCTCTTGCATTTTATTTACATCGTAGGAGCATAAGACTCAGAAACTCGGAGATTGTTTTTTAAGTCATTTATTTGTTCTGAAAGCATATTGAGGCTCCAGAAAGTTATGCAGCGGGTGGGCAAGAGATTTGGAATGTTATTCTTGGTACATTCTCCATTTTAACTGGAATACCAGTCACTTAGTCACAGTCAGAGATTCACACGAGTGACGGGCCTGCAGGCAGCCAGCTGGCTGCTCTGGGCTCTTGGGCTTATTATCCACAGGGAGGAATGTGAATGACATGTGTCAGAATTTTAAATTCACTTCTCAAAATAATTTTGTTACTTACAGTAAAATGAAACTTTCTAACTGAGCCATTTCACATTTTGAGTCTATTTCTTTATGCAAGATGATTTCTTGATGCTTCTCATGATATTTTCTTTAGTTAACCCTAGCTTGACTTATGAGAAGAAGTATTTTATTCATATGTCCAGCAGTGATGGAGAGACATGGAAAACTGGGGCAGGACATAGCCAAAAACAGGAGCAGTAATGAACCCAACTCTACAGTTTTTTGCATGGCGTCTGGTATTTGCACTCAGTAGTATTCATACTTGATCCTTTGGCTTGTAGTGAAACTTATTTTTCTCCCCATCTCTTCCCAGGAAAAACCTTTGCCCTGCTCTCATTGTGATCCTGGGGAATCCAATTCATGACAAAACCATCACCTCCGCTCATAGCAGCGCAAGTGCCGGCACGGACTCAGACTCCGCATCTCCTGGAGTTTCTGACCATGGCCGGGGCTCAGGCTGCTCCTCCACCGCGCCTGCGCTGAGCGGACCTGTGGCTCGGACCATCTACTACATTGCAGCTGAGCTGGTCCGGCTGGTGGGGTCGGTGGACTCCATGAAGCCCGTGCTCCAGTCCCTCTATCACCGCGTGCTGCTCTATCCCCCACCCCAGCACCGAGTGGAAGCCATCAAAGTAATGAAGGAGGTAGGGGTGCACTGAAGAATGCCAGGGCGCCTGCCCAGGAGTCTGAGCACAGCGTTCTACAAGCAGGAGGCACTCAGAAAGTGCTTGCCATTCACCTGCTAGAACTTAATTGCTCCCACACTGTATCCCATAACAAGTAGTCTCTTGGGTTGAGTGGTGTGTGTGTGTGTGTGTGTGTGTGTGCGCGCGCGCGCGCACGCGTGCGCTCACATGAAGGCACATGTGTGCCTGTGTGCATGTGTTGGGAGCCAGCATCAGGGGTGGTGGTAAGTGCTCACTGATGCAAAGCCATTTGATAATTTAAACTACATGTATGTAACTGAGCCCTGGGCTAGATTTCATTCTGCTCTCTTAAGTGCTATTTGTGCAGATACATACATTTACTCACTTGGCTAAAACTGGATTTCAAAATTTTAAACCCAGGTTGTACATTATCCAAAAAAGAGCATTACTAATCTCTGGTTAGTGAATGAGAACCCCTTGCCCCATCCCTTCTTAGGCCTCCTGTCTCCCAAACATCAGGACCCCGAGAGAATGTAAAGGTTGCCCAGCCTGCACAGATCATGCCAGTGTGCTTCTTCATGGCTTTGAAGAGGAATGGGGGTTATTTTGAAAGTGCTTTAAACAGGGAGTTATCTGCTTTCTCTCAACTACCCCCCAAAAAGTGATCAACATTTTTGTATTTGCAAACTTGTTTGTGAAAGTCAAATTGCGTTTGCTCTTGGTACCTAACCCCAGAAATGACAGAGTGACACAATTCCCTTGTTGATTATTCACTTATTTGAAGCAACCTTTGCTACTCACCATTTCTAGAAAGCTTAATTTGAAATGCCTCTTGGTGTCATTGTAATGAGATTTGACAGCAATGAATAACGGAAAGGTCTGACCCAGTGTTTCTAAAAATGAAAAAGTGAACCTGAGTTAATTGCTGGTTAAGAAAATTTGTGGGCACACAATAATAACCACTTTTTGTTTCTTACCTACTATATGCCAGGCACTTCACATACATCTGCTTTAATATCAAGATAACTTTGCAATGTTGAGCATCATCGTTTCAGGCAATGGAGATCAAAGGGTCAGCTTTAATAACTGATCAATACTAGGTTAGTGAACACAGTACAGTTTGGGAAGTGAGTGAGACTAGGCTACTTTGTCACCATCCAGACAGCAGTGGCCCTCCCCTGGGGACCCAGCCCTGCCTGTTAAGCTTGTAACCTGGGGAGTAGAAGTGGACTTTTTCTGAATAGGCAGATCTCCAAGAAAAGGGAGGGGAGGAAGCTGACCGCACATCCTCAGCCCCTTCTGTTGAATTCACCAGTCAGATCAGAGACTGCCCCTCTACTGGCAAGAAGTGAGAGAAAGAGAGAAAAGAGGCCCAGAATTTTATTCCACTGGGTGTCCATCAGTAGAAACATGATGTCAGGAAAAAAGAATTTTCCCTGCTGCAAAGAAACTAAGTCTTCAGAGTCAAACGATTTGTCCAAGGTCACAAAGAAGGAGAGAAATGATGCAAACCCTAGTCTTTCTGAGCCTAAACCTATGGTCATTTTCTCCACCACACTTACTACTGGCCTTGACTTTGACAATGCAAATGATTCTAGGACCTACTTTGCCGGGGCCAGCTCTGTGACCCCTTTCATAAGCCCAAGTTTAAGAGCCAGGGTTCAAATTCTGTCTCTGTAACTCACCACCTACATTATAGTAACTAAATTATTTAACTCTGAACTTACAATTTTTTCATCTGTACATAGTAGTACAGATGAAAAAAAAGTTCAAGTTCAAAATGTGATAAAGTTTGTATAAGTGCATTGTAAGTATAAAGTGCTAAACAAATATTTGGTGCACTTATCGCTACCCTGAGGAGGAGAAAAACAAAGCATGGAGACTGGAGGTAGCTGGCCCTCATTACCGCCTGCCCAGAGCAGTGCACCCAATCTAGCTCATCTGTCTCCTGCCTGCCATCTTCCTTTTGTCTTTACGGACTCAGGTTCAGGAATTACTACTTTAGACAATTTTGCCACTCTCTAATGGCTCTCAAGTCTGAATGACTCTGCTCAGTTTCTAGACTGTTCTGTCTTCTTCTCATTTCCCCTCTTTTACCAGGATCACTCTTATTCCATCTGACCAAGCCTGCTCTTCTCAATTCCCACTGCCCTGCCTCTATTCAGACTCCTCCTTCCCGGGTCCTCTTATCCTCTTCCACTTATCAGAGATGGGTGGTTGATTACAACAGACCAGAGATGGCTGGCAGCTCACATTAGTTCATTTACAATTTCCCTTAGGAAGGTAATCTGCCCAGTTTCCAGATGGAGAACTAAGGCTCCATGAGAGGTTGTTACTAGCGCCAAGTCCTTGTGAGTAGTAGTTAGAACAGGAACTCTGGTGTTCTAAATACAGCTGCCTCTTTGCTGTCAAAATCCTCCTCCTTCACGGCTCCGCTACCTCAGACCACTGATTTTGCTATGATTAAATGCCCATGCCCCCACATACAATTGATTATATGTAGCAACACACTGATTGTTTCACAGTTCAGTGTGGACCAAATGTCTCATCTCCTAAATATATTTTTGTATATGTTACTTTTGTATGTTTCCCTGGGTACCTGGCATGGCAATGCTTGAATCAGAGTAAGCATTTAATATATTTTGACTGTGGTAGAGCTGAGAACAACCTATCTGCATAAGAGAGTGTTTTGTAAGCAGCAGTGACCTTTCTTCCCCCCTCGAACCTGACGGGCACTGGAGTTGTTGCTGCCCACAGTAGAGCCACCTGATACCTGAATGCTAAGTAAATACTTTGCCCACAGGGTATGTAGGCACCTAGATGCATTTTAAATAACTTAGTTACTACTCAAAGGAAAGTAGTTGTGTTTTCCCCCTTTCTGTAGATGTTCTAGCTTCCCAGGGTTATTTTGCAGGGCAAGGCTGGAATTAGACGCCAGCACCTGAGTAGCATGTCCAGGCAGTGCCACCTGGTGAGCACAGCAGACTGACGTGAGCCAGGTTGTTCTGAAATGCAGTGCTTCCACGTACTGTGCCAGCACTAGCAATTCGGGAAGATTGGTAACCTAGGAACCAAAATGGGCTGGGTTTCTGCACACAAAGGAAACCACTGGGCACCCAGGATGTTTGTTTAGCCTTTTGGACGCTTGGTGTGTTACTTCCTGTTCTCTTTGTAATTTGTCCTTCTGCCACGTTCACTGTGTGCCTATTAGTCAAAGACACACAGAACAGTTATTTTTTTCAAAGGGTATTTTCTTTTCTGTTCTCGCTTTTGCAAAAAAAAAATGAACAGTAATCAAAAAGCACACCTGGCTTCCTTTTCTCTCTCCCATGATTCAGCTTTAGAAGGAGTTTTCTAATCTTTATCAGACCTGCGACACCCGACCACTGATTGCATATCCCTCATTCCTACCGAAGAAGCTGACATTAAACATGTCATCCTTCTCTTTAGGTATTTGTCAAGGGTTCTTCAGAAGCCTAACTATTCAGTCCTATTTCCCTCCAGATTTGGAAACAACTGAGTAATAAGTACAAGATGAATGTGGGAATTTATATAATCTAACTTATTACTGGTAAAGCTAGGTTAGAGAATGTAATGGATTCCCTCCACTCCCTCTGAAATGCACTTACCCTTCCAGCAAGAGCTGGGGCAGCTAGAGGCCCACAGGCCCAGCCACTGCGCTTGCATGCCAGCCTGACAGTGTGTGTGTGCGGGGGAGGGATGGGGTTCAATGTCAAAGAAATAGAATGTGAAAGAAAAAGTGGAAGCTTCAGTTCTGCACTTCCAAGAGAGTACAAGTTCCCAGTTTCTGGGGTAAAAGGAAATACAGAAAAAGGAAAGGAAGAGTGCCCCTTCAGATATGACTTTTTTGACTTAAAACACCCTTCCAAACAAATACAATTCACTTTGAAAATAATAGACATAGGGATAGGCACCTGTTCCAATATACTTAATTAAAACCAGTCTTTTCTTGAATTAGCCTCAAATAGAAATTTTCCTTAAAGACTTCTACCATGTAGGAATAAAAATTCATACTGAACAATTATGAAAATTATATGCATGAGAACATGTAGGACATGGCCAAAGCAGTACATAGAAGGATATTTATAGCGTCAGTTGCTTTTATTAAAAATAGCCTTAAATTAATGTCCTAACTATCTAACTTAGGTAGTTGGATAAAGAAGAACAGATTAAATTAAAATAAAGCAGAAAGGAGGAAAAATAAGCATAAGAGCAGAAAGTTATGTGATAAAAAACAAATAAAATGTAGTAAATCAATAAAGGGAAAAATACCAGGACTCTGAAAAGACTAAGAAAATTAAAAAACTCCTGGCAAAAGCAATCAAATAGCCTAGAATGAATAAAAACAAACAAAATAAAAATGAAAAAATATACATAACTATGGATGTTATAAACATTAAAGAAGGTATTTAATACAACCTTAGGCCAGGAAATTTGATAAATTAGAGAAAACTGATAAATCCCTAAGAAACAACGCAAACTTTAAAAAGTTGACTCATGAAGAAATTGAGCACTTAAATGGTCCCATTAACCTCAAAGAAATTGAATCAGCGCTTAAAATCTTTCCATTAGAAAAAAGTGACTGATCCCATATAGATTTAGAAACAAGTTATACCAACATTCAAGGAAGGAGTAATTCTGATAACATGAACTCTTCCAGAGAGTTGGAAGACGGAATACTTGTCAACCCATTTTTTAAAGCTAGCCAACATGGTAGCAAAATAAGACTGAGAGAGTATAGTATAGGACAGTCAAGTTACAGGTCAGCCTCACTGAAGAACACTGATGCAAGTGCTTTCTCCTGCTGTGCTATAAAAATTGTGAAACAATCCTCGGGCATATTCTTGGTCTGAGCCAGCCCTGAAGTGGGGAGCTGGGAACCCCATGTGTACTCTGCATCCAGAAGAACACCCAGATCAGTTTTATTAAGATTTGGCTTCCTACTGCTGGGGCTTCTCCTTAGACTGTATCACTCCATAGAAAGTACAGGTTCATTGGATCTCACAGTTTTAAAACCTTGAGCTTTGTGATACTCACTTTTCTGTTATTTCCCCCACTTTTTATTATAGCTACTTGGGAGCCCACAGCGTCTCTGCGATTTGGCAGGACCCAGCTCCACTGAACCCGAAACCAGAAAAAGATCAATTTCCAAAAGAAAGTCTCATCTGGATCTTCTCAAACTGTATGATGCATTCTCATTTTTAGGTCTATATTGCTTGACAAAGACTGCTTCTTTGACTACTCTTGACCTTGTTTTGAAATCCCTGAAATGTTATGAATCTACACTATATGAAATGTCACTATTTAATAATGTACCCACAGACCATATGAGAAGTCATGTCCCAATTTATTATACTCATACAATGTTTCACATTGACTTAAAAAACCCAATGTACAAAATGAAATGTACGAAAATTATTTATTGGGGTTATTTTAGGGGAAAACTTTCTGAATTAATTATAGTAGCTTTAGGAATCCTCCTTTAGTTACAGGATACCTTTTAGCTATAGGATTTCCTTTTCACCCTAGAAAATTAAATATTATCTGATTTGTTATAGCTGTATTCACATGCATCTATTCAGGAATATGTTTATCTTATAGAAGATGTAACATTACCATACTCGTGGCCATTAACTATTTTCTGTTTGAAAAGCAAACGTAGTACAACAGTGAGGGTACTCATTGCCTGTCCTTGTGAAGATCATAAATTCCCACATGGAATTTTGTTTGTACCCTAGTAAAGCAGCCAGCCCCGAGAGTGTGATTCAGGGTGGGCTGCTTTGCCCGGAGGCTTTCCTCTGCCTGCCTGCGTGCATGTGTTTCTGTGACTGTTTGCCCAGGCCATTTAATTTCAGGAAAATTAGAGTATATGTTTTGCATACTATACTGTTCACCAGTCTAACAATGCTTGTTCATTTTGGACCATTTTTCCATGTCTTGTGTATCAATGCCATTTTCTCCTGTAAACACTTTTAGTATCATGGATGGTATGACCGAAGCGTGCATCAAGGGTGGCATCGAAGCTTGTTATGCCGCTGTGTCCTGCGTCTGCACCTTGCTTGGGGCCTTAGACGAGCTCAGCCAGGGCAAGGGCTTGAGTGAAGGTCAGGTGCAGCTGCTGCTTCTGCGCCTGGAGGAGCTGAAGGACGGGGCCGAGTCCAGCAGGGACTCCATGGAGATCAATGAGGCCGACTTCCGCTGGCAGCGGCGGGTCCTGTCCTCAGAGCATACGCCGTGGGAGACGGGGAACGAGAGGAGCCCTGACATCAGCATTAGTGTGACCACGGACACAGGCCAGACCACTTTGGAGGGAGAGTTGGGTCAGACCACACCTGAGGACCACTGCGAAAACCCCAAGAACAGCCTCAAGTCCCCAGCCATCCAGGAGAGCAAGGAGACGCTGAGCAAAGCGACAGAACCAGAAGCAGTAGACCAGCCGGACGTGGTTCAGAGGAGCCACACCGTCGCTTACCCCGACATAACGAACTTCCTGTCGGTGGACTGCAGGATGAGGTCCTACGGGTCCAGATACAGCGAGAGCAACTTCAGCGTGGACGACCAGGACCTCTCTAGGACGGAGTTTGACTCCTGCGACCAGTACTCGATGGCAGCAGAGAAGGACTCGGGGAGGTCAGACGTGTCAGACATCGGGTCGGACAACTGTTCGCTGGCCGATGAGGAGCAGACCCCTCGGGACTGCCTGGGTCACAGGTCCCTGCGGACGGCGGCTCTGTCTCTCAAACTGCTGAAGAACCAGGAGGCCGACCAGCACAGCGCCAGGCTGTTTGTGCAGTCCCTTGAAAGCCTCCTCCCTCGCCTCCTGGCCCTGCCCAGTGTGGAAGAGGTGGACGCCGCCCTCCAGAACTTCGCCTCCACCTTCTGCTCAGGTTGGTGAACAGTTTTTCCTGTGTAGTCATCAAGAATATTTAGATCATTTTGCCTTAATGGGCAATGACTGTCATACTTGTTTGAAGTCCTCCAAGCAACTTAACAAATCTTTAGGTTTCTTATATTTAAAGAGTCTGAAGGAATGTAAAACTTATTGGTGGTGGCGTGTTTGAATTGGAGGCAGTCGATGGCTGGAACATATACTTGGAGGGTGATAAATGTATATTGTGTGAAATAAAGAATAAGAGGCAACTGCATTCTAGAAAGACACTGCTGACCAAAACAAAATGGAAATCTGTGATTCTCAGAACACTGAGTTCTTAAAATGCTTCTAGGTCTCAGTGTCTAACAATCATGCTGAACACACGTTTGGTATATCAGTGTGCAAAATGTTTTGAATAAGGTCTCTCGGGTCAGGTGGGGGTTTGGATTAAATGCAGGCTTCCCTCCCAATAGGTTCTGAATTTTCCAATATGTTCTGAATTCCCCAGTGTGCTCTGAACTTCCACACTGGGTGCTACTCCAGTGTACTTTGGTAACATCACCTTCTCCAACCTCAGACCCTTTCTCTCTGTCAAGTGCAAACATTGTGACCCAGACCGTACTTGAACAGGAGAGCTGGGGAATGTTGGCCAGAGTACATGGGAGAGTTATGCTAGTTCTAGTGAAGGGCAGAAGAGACAGCCTCCTGGAATTTTGGTAGAGGAAGGAAAAAAATAGTACAGGGAAATGGACTCTCACACTGTGAGTGATGAATTTAAAGATAATTTTCTTGCAAGGTGCTTGCAAATGCAAAACCCAGCTTTTTCCTTTAGATGTAGGGAAGACCCAGTTCTTTCCTACTCTGTGTTTCTTCCCTGTGTCTCCTTTACTAGGCACACCGAACACTTCCCTTTAGACACTCTGGTCGCCAACTGTGTGGGAGTTTTTCCCTGTAACAACAAGCAAGTCTCTGACACCAGCGGGGTGCCCAGCTTAACTGACTTCCCAAGGGCCCTTCCTCATTTCCTATGAGAAGTAGGAAGCATAATTCTAGCAAAGTTTTTTTATAAAATTTGAAGCTAAAGTAAGTCTTCACATTTGTGTTCTTGTGCCTTTTAAATCAACTCTTATAGTACATGCAAAACAGGGCTTGAGAAAATGTTTTATGTGGCCCCATAAATGTTGCAAACTGTTCATATTTTAGAGGTCTATAAAATGTCCCATCCAACCCAGTATGTTGTGACATTAATGTTTACATGTAGAAATCAATACATTGAAAAGAGATGTCAGAATCTCTTGGTTGTTTCCAAATATAATTTTTAGTGATTGTAACTATGTTAGTAATATGTTTTAATTGTAGCCACCTCCACAGTACTTTTACCAACTACGAGTTGGTCTCTTTCCAAATTACAGACCCATCACTCTGTGGTCCTGTCACTGATGGCTTATTCTCCTCAGTTCCCATTGTGGTTTAATGGATCACATTGACGGTCAGCGTGGTCCAGCCAAAGCCACTGGCTGCTGGCCCAGTCCACCTCTGCATGGAGGTGGTACTCTCCCTCCAAGATGAAAGATCAGTAAAAGAGAAACATCTGTACCCATCTGAGATGAGGAAGATGGCAGGTTTTCTTTGTTCACTCAAGAGGAAGTTACAAAAGTGAAAACAGGAGAGGGGGGGAGGCAAAGAGTCTCCTTGAGTCATAATTTAGATATTTTACTCATTTCTTGCTCTATGTCAAAAGCATTAAACCTTATTTTGCCAAAAACTCCCATCAAGCCTTTTTCCCTGACTTGTCACCAGGGTCTGCTCTCCTGGCTGAGATCAAACTCACTCAGCATTTCTCAGGGACCCCTGTTCTCAGACAGCTAACATACAACTCAAACAAGCCTCCCTATTTCCATGCAATTCACGGGAGCCTTTTCTTTTAAAGCAGTTATAGTTTCTTATGGTGGGGGAGTTTGACAACATTCAGATAAATATGGGTTTTATAAAGATGGTAGTGGATGTGAGCTGTGGTAGCTGCTGAAATGCCTCCCTGATCCTGCATAGAATAAATTGGCATCTGTGTGTGGTGGCTCCTTGGGGACTAAAAACAAGAGCTAACCTCACACAGCCATCGATGGAGGGGCATGAGCACTGTACTTGGAGACTGCAGTTCCTTAGATCAGTGGTGCTAAGTCATGAGCCTCAAGGGATGAGGGTTTGTACGTTTGCTTTAATAAAGGAAGAGAGTATTTTGTGTGCAGGAAAATTTAACAAAATTTTCCTCCAATACCCTGGCATTTATGGAATGTGAAGTTTGGAGGATATGATAATATAAATACAAAATAAAAACAAAAAAATACACACCCAGAGATTGTCTCTGAAATACCTTGGTGCCATGTTTTAGAGCCATTTTGCAGCATGTATATGTATTTGCAATAATAATAATAGCTTACATTAACATAGCACTTCCAGTATGCCCTGCGTTGTTTAAGAGTTTTACATGATTGATTCACTTAAATTCTCATAATAGCTCCATAGAGTAGGCAGTACTGTCATCCTCATTTTACAGATGAGAAAACTGAGGCATAGGGAGGTTAAGTAGTAATCACCCACGGTACACAGCTGCGAAGTGGTGATGCCAGGATATGAACAGCCTGGCTCCAGACACCATGCTCTCACCATCACCCTGTACCATACCAGGGAGCATGGGCTGGCAGAGGGGTGGACGAATGACTGAGAAAATCGAAGATGCTGTTGAAGAGCACAAAACCTCTGGAGTCAATTTTCCCTGGTGAGAAACCAATCTGACAGAAAAACTGAAGCTCAGCAATTGTGTGACAGTTTTCCAGGTCCTGACAGGCAGATACTCATAGAAAACTGGTTCTTCATGGACTCCTTGAAACCTATACTAAGGAAACAGAAACTCAAGTAGAGATTTGTATACCAAAATGTATTATTTCGCAGCAAAATACATTAGAAATAACCTAAATGCTCCCAAATAAGGGGAAAATTAAATGAGTTATCATACATCTATTTGTGATTTTATGTGGCCCTTTAAATGATATTTTGAAATATTTAATGATATGGATAATGGTCATAATATAATTTTTAAAAGATTCAAAATTAACATCAAAATATTAATACTTATCTTAGAATAGTATGGTTATAGATTATTTTCATTTTCTTCTTTGTGTCTTTTTCCAAATCACTAAAAAATGTTTCTTGTAACTTCTATCATCAGAAAATTAGTAGCATAGAGTTAAAGAAATTTGTTATGCAGAAAATCATGTAATCTAATTACAAAGTTTTAAAAAGTTGATGGCGTCCAGTATGCTGAGTGAGCAGAAGAGTGTTCTTACCTACGCATAGTTGGTAGGAGGAAGGTTTGGTGTGCAACTGTTTGGGAGATATTTTGGTTGTATCAATCAAATTTACTATACGTCTTCATTCTGCTCCTAGGAATCTAGTCCACAGATACACTTGCAGAAGTGCTAAAAGTTACTGCATCCTTTCAGCTTGTTTTGTAAAGACCATCTGGGTAACAGAGGGAGAGAATGAACTTCAGAGACCACTGGGGGAAAAAACAAATAGCCAGAACATGTCAAAGGCTGTAGTTCCCATAGTTTGTTACCCCAAATTTGAAGAATACTATTACTTTTAGAAAAATATATTATTATGAGTTACTGTACTAAATATCCTACATGCATAATTGCATCTAGTTCATTGGTTCTTATTCATTCATTCAGCGAATATTGTTTTGAGGGTCTGCTATATACTAGGCACTGTTCCACGCACTGGGGATTCTGTCGTGAACAAGACTAACAAAGTCTCACCTCGCAGACCTTAGATAACAGTAGATAATAGCAGTGGTGGCAGACAATAAAAAGTTATATATGAATATAATGCTGGATAGAATAAATGCCATTGAGGCGATGAAAAAAATCAGGGTGAGGGAGAGGGTAGGCGGGGTCATTATTTTAGGTGGAGCTGAAAGGGAAGGCCTCTGAGTAGCTGACACTTCAGCGGGAAAGAACTGAGGTAGCCAGTCACCTAGAGATCTGGGGACACCGTTCCTGGAAGTGGGGGAAACCATTCCAGGCCCCGAGGCAGGCTTGGCTTGGTGAGGTAAAGGAACACAGGTCAGCGTGGCTGCAGGGAGTGGAAGGAGAGAGAAGGGGGAGCTGAGGTTTTATTTTAATGTGATAGGAAGCCATTGAAGAGTGAGCAGAAGGTACATGTAGTCAAATATTCTGCCCCTTTCTGGCTAAGGAAGCTGACTTCAAAGATTTCAGTGATTTCACCAAAGTAGCTGGTGAGTGGCATCAAGAGCTGTCAGGGTAGATGGATTCCTGAGTATATGCTCTGCCCCATCAGGCTGGGGTGTGTAGCTGTCCCCAAAGACAAGCCTTGCTGGCTGTCATTGCTTTACAGAAATGTCCTACGCCATGCATGTTCCTCTCACTAGGATTGCTTCGTGGCTCTCCATAAGCCAGTCTTGCCAAGCACCCCCTTGGCAGCCTCTGAGGTCTCTCGGTGCTCTCCCTTAGGCATGATGCACTCCCCGGGCTTTGACGGGAACGGCAGCCTCAGCCTGCAGATGCTGATGAACGCAGACAGCCTGTACGCGGCCGCGCACTGCGCTCTGCTGCTCAACCTGAAGCTCTCCCACGGGGACTACTACCGCAAGCGGCCTGCCCTGGCGCCCGGCATGCTGGTGAGTGTGCATTCTGTGCTGGACCCTCTGAGGACTGGCGGTGGCCTCTGGGCTGGAAAACCGAGAGTCAGTGCCCGGTGAAGGATGGCGCTGTGGAAGATGGGAAGAAAGGTGATGTGACTTGTACAGCGATTTGTACACACCAAGCTGCAGAGCCACACCCTGCTCCTAGGTGGCAGCACCCGGGGTGCCTGGAAACGGCTGCCTGCCAACGGCCCAGTAATTTCATCCCGCAGCAATATTAAACTCACACATGAGACACGTTAAAAAACACGTGGTCAGCATGTTAAGTAGCAGCAGAGGTGCAGAGAATGGTCCCCTTCGCTGAACATGAAGGTGTCTTTTACAAAAACTTGTCATTGTCTACCGAAATGTACCCAGACCTGCTCATCACCCAGAGCTAAGCTTATTCATTGTCAACAACAAAGCGCCTCCTGTAAGGTATGGGATGAGAAGCATGGTGCTTGTCCTGCACTCGGCTCCCCTGCCGGAGCAAGCCATTTAGTGATGTAACCTAGTCGTCAGCTCATGAGCCTAATCCATGGCCTACATGAAGGGTATCAGCCATCACACATGTTTGATAACGTGTAAGTTCTCCCGGGTCAGTGGTGGCTTCATGAGTACGAGTATCTCTTGAAACACCCATGTTGTTTCATGGAGCACATTTCACCTCTGCTGCTGTTGGGCAGTGAGACGGAGGCTTCTTAAGTATGTCTGTGCAGATTCTAATCCTCCCACACGTCAAAGAGTAAAACATACAAAATGTGGCATCCCTAGTCCTTCAACAGGGCTTCTGAGCAAGATGTCATACACGAAAGAAACCTCATAAAGTTTGGGGACTTCTCCATCTCAGTTTCCTCCTTTCCTCAGTCAATAAGGTTTTGTTTTTCTCCTTAGCACTGACTTAGGAGACACTGGTGGGGGGAGGAGGCAGTGGCGGAGTGTAGGAAGCTCTTTGTCTGCAGGGGACCAAATTTGGTTGCCTTGTCTTGTGATCGTCTCTGCAGAAAGAGTTCATGAAGCAGGTGCACAACAGCGGGGTGGTGATGGTCTTCTCCCAGGCCTGGATCGAGGAACTCTACCATCAGGTGCTGGACAGAAACATGCTGGGAGAAGCCGGCTACTGGGGCAGCCCGGAGGACAACAGCCTTCCGCTCATCACCATGCTGACCGGTCAGTGGCTCCTCACACAGCCCCATGCCACTCCGCGGGGTGGACGGCTCACTCTTCCAACCCCCTTTCAGGGAAGCAGTGGTGTTTGGTTAAAACAGCACCCATGAAACTGCCCTGAAAGTTGGTGACAATTTCAGAAGTGTCATGAACTCACCTCACAAGAGTTTTCTGTCCTTTTTCCGTGTGGAATTCGGTGGAGCCCACTGTGCCCCATTAGATTGGCAGTTACTTAGCACTTACAGCTGTTGGGGGATGGCTGTTAGCCTTTCCTGGGACATGAAGTACTTTCTGGGCACAAAGCCCGGAATTGTTCCTGAGAACTCTCATGTACTAATAGATGCCATTATCTATATTATGCTCTACCATTCAGTGCCGCTAGAAATTCGCCAATAATGTGAAATGATACGATTTTAAACTTGGCTTCATTCCCACTCCTTGTCCATATCAGAGGTCTTCCCTTTCCTTCCCAGCTGTACTGGGACTGAAAAGAATGTCAAGTTGCCCTGGCTGGGCGGCTCAGTTGGTCAGAGAGTTGCCCGTACACCCAAAAACTGGCTGTGGGTTTGATCCTCAGGCAGGACTCATATGGGAGGCAACTGATTGATATTTCGCTCTCACATCAGTTTTCTCTCTTTCCCTCTCCCTCCCTCCCTAAAATCAATTTTTAAAAAACCATATCCTTGGGTGAGGATTAAATAATAATAATAATGTCAAGTAGTTACCCAGCATATTAGTCTTCAGTGTCCAGAGTGTTTAAAATTCTACCTCATTATCAGAAATTCCACATGAGACCACAGAGAGCATTGTGGGGTGTGGGCATTGAGCACATTTTTGGTGAAAGTGGCCATTCACAGCTTTGCGTAGCTTAACCGTGATGTCGGGTAATGATCAAGGAACGCTCAAAAGTTTGGTCTGGTCGTCAGTAGCTTTAGTAAGGGGCTCTCCAGGCTTGTCCTGTATTCAGTCTGAGTTCCCAGACCCAGTACTGATCTGAGTGAGCAATGTTGTCACTGGCTCCAGCTGACCGAATATGTGGACTATGCCCCTACATCGATGCCTTCCCTGCCCTCTCTGTAGTGCCACTTGTCTTCACACAGCTCAGCACGGCTCTGCACCAGGCAGGGCACACTGACAGGAGGGGGCAGGACTGGCCTGGGGCAGCCCAGCCCAGCGAGGAGGCCGGATCTGTTGTCCGGAGGGTATGTTATGTTGCGGGTGGTTGCCATTGGGGGCTCTTACACAGGCAGCCGAGGGGAAGACTGGCAGGGAAACCCAACAATGAGGAGTTTGGGGCTATTCAGGAATGAGGCAGAGAATCAAGACATAGAGTGAGGTCTCTCCACAGCAAGCAGAGTCCTTGATTCCAGAACTAGGATGGAATTTGGAAGAAGCAAGGCTGGGTCCTAAGCCATGGAGATCAGAATCACCGGACAAGTGACCGATTTCCATTTTATTAATCACGGTAACATTTACATCTATTTGAAAAGTACGAGTTCTTCACTGTGAGACATTTATTCATTCTGCCTATAAGCAGTGCTTGGTTTCCATCTGTCCTCATCAGCTCCCTCAGCAGGGATCAAAGGTGCTTGTCCAGGGCTTAGAGATGCCTTGGAATTTGGGCAAAGATCCAAACATTCCAGGTTTAATGTTAATTTTAAAATGCCAAAGTTGGTGCCCAAATGAATCTCTTGCTTGAACCTTAAAAAGAGGAATCACTCAGCAGCTGTATGAACGAACAAACAACAAGCTGCCCCAGCAGGTGTAAGGATGAACAAACAACAAGCTGCCCCAGCAGGTGTAAGGATGAACGAACAACAAGCTGCCCCTCGCCACCTCCTCATCAGCCGTCACCACTCGTCAGCCATCTCTTCTCTGACGGAAGAGTGAGCGCCATTGCTGCGTCCATGGGGAAGTTGTCTGACTTAGATTAATGGCAGACAAACAGGCTTTTCATAAGAATTAGACAAAATTAATCCTTATGATTTTTTTGCAGCAAATTCCAATTATGAAGTGACAAGTGAATCCGAGCAGCAGTTAACCTGGAGCTTGGAGACTTCCCTTGAGTCTTTGCATTATGTGCAAGGAAACGCTGTAGCAGCCATCCAACCTTTAACACCGTCTTAACTGCGGCCATCCCTGATGCCGTGTCAAAGCATTCTGTAGAATTGTGGAGTCTCAGTGATCCGATAAACTTTGCACTGCTTGGATTTGTCAGTCCTTTACCTGGCACACTGGCAACATTATAACTTTGATAAATGGCAGTTTCTGATAACTCCTATTATACTGTTTTATCATAAGTCATATTAATTTCATGAAACTGATCCGTTCCCACTTTGGTAGTAATATATATTTTCCTCTGCTTTTACCCCCTGGTTTTATGGGAGTATAATTGATGTACATTACTGTTTTAGTCCAAGGTGTACCCATAATAATTTGATATATGTGTATATTGCAAAACGATCACCATAGTGAATTTAGGTAACATCAATCACCACACGTAGTTACAGTTTTTTTCCTGTGATGAGAACTCTTGAGATCTACCCCCTTAGCAATTTTAAAGAGATGTGTTGCTAGAAGGCTCTAGGCTTCTTAGAGTCAGTCTAAGAATCAAAAATATAGTGAAATAATTTTCGAACACCATCCTGTTGGGCTGAGGGTGAAGTTCTAAAGTCAAGGCGTCAGCGTACGCTACCTTCTCCCCCTCGCCCCTCTCTGTTGGGTTCAGCTGTGCTAGTTGCCTCCAGGTACAGATGCTTCCCCTCCATGGCCACTCCTCCAACGGTTGCTGGGGAAAAGGGCCCAGCGGGAAAGGGGCCCTTCCTACTTGGGGCCCAGAGAGTGGAGTACCTGACTCAGGGCTACCAGGCTGCTTAATTCAGAGCCAAGGCTGAAGCCTAGTACTCTCAACCCCAAGCCAGTTTCTTCTTGCCAGCACGTTAGGGATTGGTCCCTTGAGCCGATTCTGCAGATGAGAGTTTAACAAAAATTTAAACAGGGTGAATTAGGACCCCGTACTGAGCTGGAGGTTGGTGTCAGGGGAAGAGGCCAGGGTCGGAGTCGGAAAGCAGGACTGCTAAATCTCATTCCCTCCTTTACCAGCCTCATGGCCTGGGGCAATTTACCTCCTCTGAGTATTTATTTCCCGCTCTGTGAAACAGGAAAACTAATACCTACTCTAGGAGCCTATCCACCTGGCGTTGTTGGGGAGATCTAATGAAAGAACAGTATATGAAAACACTGTGAAAATTGTAAAGTGTTGTTATTATTAAGTTATTATTATAGTACTTTGTAATCGGGTTTTACAGTTATTGGACCAAAGAGGCTTATTCTAGTGAAATCCATGTTGAGGTATCTGTATACATAAAATTTGAGAATAATGCCACTGTTTTTGAATAAAAGTATTCAAAGATAATACTCTAAAACAGTAAATTTTCTAACAAAGACAAGAGTTTATATTTTTCAACTCAAAAATATATGGCAGCCTAACAGAAGAATGCTCTGGCAATGAAAGAAAACTGCACTGAATGAATGAGACAAAATTTTTAATGCCCCGATAAAAGGTTGCGACATACTTGTTTCTTAACAGACGCAAGGGGCATTCTTTGGGAAAAACGAGTATCGTGGTGGCTGTTTGCTTTTGACTGGACTGCTCTCATCAAGGAAAACTTTGCTCCTTTTCTCTGACAGATATCGATGGCTTAGAGAGCAGTGCCATTGGGGGCCAGCTGATGGCCTCGGCATCTACAGAGTCGCCCTTTGCCCAGGGCAGGAGAATCGATGACTCCACAGTGGCCGGTAAGGGTCGTGAGCTTATGAATATACGTATATGACATGCGGCACTAGCAGTTAAATCATTACTGGCAGTTTCCAGTGCTGACATCAATGAATTAAGGTCTTGCCTTTGCAGGACAAGTGCCTGGTGGGAGTTACTTGGCATCATCCAATCGATCATGGCACATTCATTATTTATAAGCTTAAAGTGAAATCCATTGAATTATATTTCCTGTAGTAGAATTGCACACAACAGTATTGCTATTTTGATGGTGAAAGAAATCTCATGCTATCATTCATTGCCAGGTTGTTTCTGTCTTGGGAAAGTGACCCATGCCCCTTCACGTTCTAGGGGTGGCATTTGCTCGCTATATTCTGGTTGGCTGCTGGAAGAACTTGATAGACACCTTATCAACCCCCCTGACTGGCCGCATGGCGGGGAGCTCCAAAGGGCTGGCCTTCATCCTGGGAGCTGAAGGCATCAAAGAGCAGAACCAGAAAGAACGCGACGCCATCTGCATGAGCCTGGATGGGCTGCGGAAAGCGGCTCGGCTGAGCTGTGCGCTAGGTATTGGGGGGAGTAGATTTTTTGACCCGTGGCCTGAGGGGGGTCCCTGTAGAACGTACTGGGAATGGCCCTAATTGGGAAACGAGTCTTTTAGGAGAGTTCTGACAAGTGAATGGGCAGAGAATAGACTCAGTTTAAGGGGTAATTTGTTTGTTTCCTCTGAAGGAGTTGCAGCTAATTGTGCCTCGGCCCTTGCCCAAATGGCAGCTGCGTCCTGTGTCCAGGAAGAGAAAGAGGACAAGGAAGTCCAGGAACCCAGTGATACCATAGCACAAGGTAACAGCCAAAGGGTCAGAGTACACCTAGTGTCTTATGTGTGGTGTGCACACACCTGCATGTGCAAGAGCAAACACTGGTCTCCCGCCATGTGTGATACACAGCATATGTCTACCACTGATCATGAGATCCCACTGGCTCACAGGCTTGGGTGTGTTTTACACAGATGACTCAACAGACTGCTTGCAGAGAACACTCTGGCCACCAGAGACACACTGACCTCTGGTGACTGGGAAACTCCACGTGACTGCTAACAGGCGTGATGTAGGACACCAGAAGTCCACCTGGCTTTGCTAGGCACACCTGTCATCATCTAGCCACTGGTTTTGGCATTTGACAGGATGCACCTTTGAGGGCACCGCAGGAGGCAGAATGGCCAGTTTCCTGAAGGGAAATCAAACAGGTGGAGGAAATCCCTGAGCTGAGGGTTAGGAAGACTTTACTCCTGTCGGAGAAAAACTCAAGCTTTGTGAACTCAGGCAAGAGCTGATTTTCAGTTGTTAAAATCAGTTAATCAATGCAGTCGAGTATTATCTAAGTGTAAGGAAAGACAATGGCCTTCCCAATAAGGAAGATAAATGGCGAGCAGCAAACAGAAGGAAAAATGGGAGGCTTGGTCCAGCTTACCCTAATATTTTGTATCAGGTATATGAAACAGCTAGCAGCAGGAACACTGGGCACATTTTCAAAAGCTGGGGAAACCAGGCTAGGCCAGTGGTCCTCAGACCTGAGTAATGTGTAGAGACCCCTGTGAAAGCAGAGCAGCGCCCCCAGGCCCCAGACCACAGTGTTAACCGAGGAAAGGGTATCCCAATTTTACTTAATATGTACCACCACAAATTAATTAAAAAGCTTACATTGAAAGTTTTTAAAATTCTAAAACCAAAACTAATATTCAAATTACATTCAAATAAAAAATAAAGTCGGTGTCACACGCATGTGACAAATGTTTCGCTGCGAGTCGATCTGCCCCGTGCAACAGCAGCACTGTTGGGCTCTCTCTGAAGCGGGCGTGCCGTTTTCATTTTGGGGCTCCGGCCCTTGGCTCAGTTGTCCCGCCAGGCCTGAATGCCAAAAACTTGACACCATGATCCACGGAGGATATCGTCATTTGCCCTTGCCATGCATAACTGACATATTAAGTCACCTTCTGCATCCTTTCTCATTAGTATTCTACCATAAAAATGTATTAATTGAAGGTCATAAGGATAAATGTAATCCCGGGGAGTGATGGCAGGGGAATTCTCAGTTATAACACAGTCACCGTGGCATTCAGAGTGTAAGGCACATGCTTTTTTAGGTGCTATCAGCATGATTGGGTGACAGCAAATCTCTGAGAGAACTCGCAAACCATCAGAGATTCTTCCATATTATCTTGTCAGTTTGAGCACATGGGCAGGGGAGAGGTCTGGGCACAGATGGCTGTAGCTGAGGTCAGCACATGGAGCCCGTCCACAGTGGCCTGCCTGACCCCGGCTCAGCGGGGGGCCTGCAGGTCATGCACCTACCAGCTCAGGTTCCATCCAACTTCTGAAGCCACAGAGCTGGAGTCTGCAATGTCCGTGGGGCCCGAGGGCCGGGGAGTGTGTGTGATGAACCACAGGGACCTGCCCCGGGGGAACTTGCTGCCGGTGATGTCCACTGTCTCCCTCTGCCCTTACATGGGAGTGGGTTCTCTCCTTTCTGTCCTTCCTGTCTCCCTCCCTCAGAACGTTACTTTCACGAATGTCTCTCTGGCACAGTGAAACTGAAAGTGGAGCAGAAGCTGGAGCAGATCGGGAAGCTACACGGGGTGTCACTGCACACGGCCCACGTCCTGTGCATGGACGCCATCCTCAGCGTCGGCCTGGAGATGGGAAGCCACAACCTGGACTGCTGGCCACACGTGTTCAGGTGCATGACGGGACCACCACCCCACATGGCTCCCACCCTGCTTCGGGAGCCTGGGGGCGATGGAAGGGCCAGGCTCCAGGGTCTGCCAGCACTTGAACAGATGGCAATAACTCCCAGAGTTTGGATCAGTCCCAAATGAGAGATTAAAAAGAGAAGAGGGGATAGGGGCCCAACTGCATGTATGTCTTAGAGAACAGAGTGACAGAATTTGATTTAAGGGATTATGAACAGATTATTAACATTGGCTGTGAGAGGTGGATGTATTATACAAAGAAAAAAAAGCAATTTCTTAAATGGTGGAGGATAAAAGTCGTGTAAGTTAAGTCAATACTATGCAGATCTAAAAGCTGGTCATGTGTCAGCCATATAACTTTGCTGTGATGTTTATTAATGTCCTCTTCATTTAAAAAAGGATAGGATTTTGGATAGCTTACATGGACACAGGAAGTACAAGATGCCTACTTTTAATGTAGCTAGAGAAAGGAAAAAATAGAATAGTACATTGTGCTAAGGACGGACTGAAAATTTGTTTCCAAGATTTGTAGTATCGAAGGGAAAAGACCCCTTCACCCTGCACCAGTTGCACGGCTCACAGCCCCCGTAAAGGGATGGCAGAGAGAGAGCTCCACAGTCCTCCTGCAGCCGAGACAGAGTGCGCCTCCCCAGGCACTGGCACGCACTGCGCAGACCCGGGACAGCCCAGGGAGCCCTGCCGGGCGGCGCAGGTGCAAGTCCGCTGCTGCACTCCCCGTCCCTTATCCTCCTCAGCAGGTGCTGTGCGCACCCGACACCTCCCGCTGGGCGCAGTCACCCCGAGCTCACCCAGGGCATGGGCCAGATCTGGGTTCAGTTTAATATCCTAAAGGCAAATACAGTCATGAGTATTTGTCCACTTTGAAAGAGAGAAGCATGTAGATCACTCAGGGTTTGAAAACCCCATCTTGAGAGGAGCATGATGAGAAGGGGCCAGGGTGACGGCTGGTACCCTCTTTGTTGCTCTCACAAGCAAAAAGGGAAAAAGAGAAAGACTTAGATTATAGCCAGGCAATTTATGTGAAATAAAAAATTGTAGAATATCACAGTGGATTCTTCAGGATGGTCCTTAGCATAACTGGACTTATTCTGGGGTGAGGGGCCTCGTATGAACCATCTCAGTCCCAGGTTCTATTGGGAACAAACAGTGTAGAAGTTGGCAGCTGTGCTGCAGGTTGTGACTCTTCTCTGCGTTTACCATGACAGTTGTGGAGCTGTTAGGAGCAGGGAGGCCACGGCTGGGCAGGACCCCTGCGAGAGGCCCAGAGTGGTCACAGGGCCTGTCAGCCACACACACGCTTCCTAGGCCCCCAAAGTAAGGAAATACTTGCCAAGTCCTAACCAGAGCACTAGGGATGGGGGAAAAGGACCCATTGGGGAAACTCACTCACATAGCCCAACTCCTGAAAGGCCCGTCAGCTGGCCAGGACAGCTGTGAACAGAGCATTGTTGCCCACCTTTCTCCCAGTAAGGGGTGGGAGAGGTTGAGGAATCCTTATCCCATTTCCAGGCTGTCTGGTCCAACTCAGAAATATGTAGAGTGAGGGAGGACAGCTGGGGAGAGGTGGCACTCACCAGAGGAAGGAGAGAATTTGGGGTGCACTAGAGAACTGGCTGTATCTTCTTTCTCTCTCACTGTGGGATTTGCAGAGTTGGTCCAGTTGAGCTGCAGTTTTCAACAGCTGCTCTCTTGTGACTCTCTCCAGGGTGTGTGAGTACGTGGGCACGTTGGAACACACCCATTTCAGCGACGGCACCTCCCAGCCCGCACTGACCATCAGCCAGCCCCAGAAGGCACCTGCAGGCACTGGACTGCTCGGGGACCTGGAGGGTGAGGGCTCACCCCCGGAGCAGAGCCCGGAGCAGGAGAGCTCGCTGAGCATGGCCCCCATCATCCAGCCCCTCTCCATCCAAGAGCTCGTCAGGGAAGGCAGCCGAGGCCGGGCCTGTGACTTCCGCGGGGGCAGCCTCATGACCGGGAGCAGCGCCGCCAAGGCCGTGCTCACGCTGTCCACGCAGGCCGACAGGTATGTGTGCATGCCCCCACCTTTACTGCACCCCAGCAGGGTGCTCACCATACAGCACCCCTCATCTGTTGGCTATACCGCCATCTGTCTCCTCTGGTCTCAAAAGCACTGCCGGGCCTTCTTGATGTGTTCGCCATTTAAGCCTCTCTTCATTTTGTTCAAACCTAATTTCTATCCCCTGCCATGCCCCACCCTTAGAATGAGCTGTTGTCTAATGACTGGACTGGAGGCTCCGGGGACAGGGCGCCTTGTTCCTGACTTCAGGCAACTTCACCTCTTCTTTATCATGAAATCGGGTCAGGAAGTGGCTCTCTCATGGGGTAGCGGTGAGGTTAATCAAATCAATGCACTTGAAGCTCTGAGGACAGAGCTTGGCAAATAGCAAAAATCCACTATTTTTGTGATAATTAATGTTTTGAAATCCCACACCCCAGAGTGTGATATGTTGTTAAATGATGCCCCAAACCACGTTAAGTTTGAGAGGGAAAAATCAACAATAACACCGTTTGGTGACAGTCTTGGCGCTGAAAGTGCTTTTGGTCTCCAGTTGCATGTTAGACCACCTCACTTCTCTCTCCAGGCTCCGTCGTTGTCTCCCAGACTGCCGTGCACTGGCTCAGTGAAGTTATAGGGTGAGGACGGCCAGCAGGGGTGGAGAAGTGGGAAGCCCACTCACTGGCTGGAACTCAGGATACCGCTTCTTTCCTGGCTCTGACCCAGCCACCTGCAAGGTCATGTGTATAAGCAGTTGCTCTGAGACTCAGTTTCCCCTTCATCTGCTAACCCAGTATATGTACTAACTCTGTGCAGTGATCTTTTTTTTCCCATTTATCGAACAAGGTAGCTGGGAAAGTACTGTGGAATCTGGATATAGGTGTCAGGTGGGATATAACACTCACCACTGTTTTCTTCTTACTAGGAAAGAAGAAAAAGAAATGGTTCATGAGATCCAGACACAAAATGGTGTTAAAATTGGAATTACAGAACAGCAAAGAAAAACATGCCTATTACAATAATTTATGAATGATTAATTCCCTGATTTGTGTCTCAGATTGCTTCTTCAAAAGGGACTTGTTACTCAGTTTCTATGAGAGACATTCTCCCTTGCCCAGCACGTGGCACCCAGGGGCTGCTTGCACTTCTGGTGTCACCACGGGATTAGAGGGCAGGCCTCGGATGACCCAAGTCCAGGGGAAGGCCAGCTCGCCTCATTCCTGGTGTGCCATGTAAACCCACACCTGAGCCCAACGTTCTGAACGCCAGTGAGCCTGGACCCTCCTCTAAGCCCTGCTACCTGTGCTCAGCTCTTCCTCCCTCACGCCTACTGGAAAGTGTGTGCCCGGCTGAGTGGGACACAAGAGAACCTGCAAGGCCTGTTAAGTGAAGGAATATTCATTATTTCAGTAGATGCTGGAGCTTCTGCCATGTCCTGGGCTGCAGGTGCCTGAGTCAGAGGGGATGGAGACGGTCACCCCTGCCCTAGGGAGCTTCCAGGACAGGTTTGGTGTCCTCAGAGCCATGCCCAGTGTTATGCTCATTCACTGTAGTCTGACAGAAGCCTTAATTAACTTATTGGAGTTTTCTTCAATGTAGCTCATGAGATTGCAAATAATTCAAAGGATTCTCTTCCCATTTATTCAGTTCCTGGGAGCAATGCTGTGCCATCTTTCAACTTCTTAGCAAATTTTTTTTAATACCTCCAATGGCTGAGCTATGCCCTGGGATACAAGGATTTTTTTTTAACTATGGCCTGTGCCCTTCAGATTAAACTCTCCGAGTCCGAGCATACTTGTACACAGTCCTACTAGATATAACGACACCATACATTTCCTTACAGTGTTTACACATTTTCACTAATCACACCCAACAAAATTACCGTGATCATTCTGCCATAAAGGCTTTGCTGAATTGCTCCCGAGAAACAAATCTTTTTGTCTCGTCCAGGCTCTTCGAAGATGCTACGGATAAGTTGAACCTCATGGCTTTGGGAGGTTTTCTTTACCAGCTGAAGAAAGCGTCGCAGTCCCAGCTTTTCCATTCTGTGACAGACACAGTTGACTACTCGCTGGCCATGCCAGGTAATTCCTTCCCGGAAGAAGCCATGCCGTGAGGTTGGCAGGAATCAGCCCCGATCTGCGATATCAACAGCCTGCCCGAGACTGGAGTCCACATTCCCTATGCACACAGTCACCCTGGCTAATTTGTCTTCTAGTTTTAGGGCATGGTATGTGTGTTTGGGTGAGGGGTGGGATGACTTTTTGTGAGTGGAAGTGTCCCTGCTGCCACTGTTACAGGTGTTACCACTGGAGCTGGGCTGGGTTGCTCTGCTAAGGTTTAGGCTCATGACATAGAAGTTGTGTGGCTACTCAGCATGCAGATAGCTCTCAGGAGGGTGGGAACCCTTCTCCATATCACAGACCGTAGTACTCGCCTCACTGCAGACAACTTGCAGAAGCACCTGCTGATTCCAGAATGAGGGTGGGAGAGAGAAATGGAAGGATGAGAGAAGCCTTGTGCCACTCCTAGAAAAACTGCTCTCGTGCATACCCTTTAGTGATGGGTCAGTATGACTGTCTTCCTGCATGAGGCCAGATGAAGGTCCTCCTGAGGGCCAACCTCTGAAAGAGGGAATAGAGTTGTGCTGAATTGTCCTGTGGTCCCAGATGGGTGGCAGGCTGCTCAGAAATGCAACTGTCCATCAATAGGGTGGTGGTGCTAGAACAGCGAGTCCCTCGTCCCGATGAATTCATGCTGAGGCTCAGAGCTATGTGGCAGGTTGGACTGTGCACAACTTCTCGGTCCCTTCCATCTTCAGGATCTGAAGTTCTAAGTGTAATATTTTTGGCCTTTTGATCCTCAGTGCAGATTCTAATTTGAGAACCACTGTCCTTTCCCTACTAGTGTTTAATGGACTTTAAAACCTTAGTTACATAAGGCCAACCTTCCAGAACCATCAGACTTGCAGAGCACCTCTGAGCCCAGGGCCACCTCTTGCATCCTTTGCATTGGAGAAATCACTAGGCTCTGAGCTCACAGAAAGTAATGAGCAGGGTCAGGAGAAGGCAGCAGACCCAGGAGAGGAAACTCTGGCTTAGAAATCAATCAGACATGAATCGAAATGCTGCCTTCACCATTTACCAGATGCACAAGTCAGTTCTCCTCTCCGGCATTCGATTTACTAATCTGTAAAATGGTGGTAATTACACTTATTTCTTAAGGTTTGCTTTAAAAACTAAAATGATTAAAGTGGCAAAGAACCAACACAATGTCTGATGCAGAGTGAACATTCAGTAAATGTCGCTGATGATTACTGCTGTCATTTTGAAGTTTACTTGCTATGGCAAGGCTAATTAGAATCATTGTGGTTGGAAGAACCTGATGATGATCAGCATTTTTGTAGGCAGACGGAGAAGGGGAAGCAACAGGCCATAAGTCGGCAGGGAATGGGGAGACTAAGGGGACCCTGGCAAAGACAAAGCCAAAGAGGGTAGGTTCAAGGGTGGGAGGTGGGGATGGGTGGGACAGGGGGCCGAGGTGGGTGAAAATGGAGACAACTGTACTGGAACAACAATAAAAAAAAATACATGTTAATGGCTTTTATCAAGTTAAAATGTATTTGAATTTCTATGTAATTAGTTGTCAGTTCAAGAAAGGAATAGTATCTCTTGAATAGACACCCTCCAGGAAATCTCTGTCTTTTGTAAGCTAACATAGTATGTGAAAGGAATGTGGATTCACACCTCTGTTTACCTGTGTATTGTAGGCTCCTTGAGAGAATATATACTTCTGCTTATTAAAAAGAAAGAATGTAAGATCAGAGTGGGCAAGGACTATAGTGAGCAAAGCAGATCAGTCTAGATAGCATGTTATCAGGTAGCAGAGGGGGCCAGCTTGCTTGGAAGGGCTTCACAGGGGCCACTAAGGATTGGCAGAGTGGATGGTGACCGCGCAGGATGACGGTGACAATAGTCATGATAATTGCTAAGAGTGTGGGCCAGGTAGTATGCGCCTGTGTTAAGCATTTTATGAGTATTATTATATTTAATCCCTAAAGTAACTTTAAGAAATGGGTCCTATTATCCCCACTTTTACAATGCAAAACTATGGATCGGACATAAATCTCTGGTTCACTGTAACCCTGCTGTAATGGTGAAGACAGGATTTGAGCCCAGGCAGCCTGACTCCCCAGCCCGTCTGCGTAGCCACTACGCCTTCCTCCCTTATCAACAAGCATGGCTCACACTTATCACAGCAGCCACTGGGAAGGTGGTGGTGACCAGGAGAGGCGGGCCAGGCCAGGTTGAGCAAACCACCTAAATCTCTTGGATTCAGGTTCTTCTCCTGTCTTGGTTAGCACTCACTCAATAACCCTGCTGGTCTAGTGCAGTTCTTCGATTTCCATCCTCTCTCTGTGCTTGAACAAGTCAAACCATTTCTGAGTTTGGGCTTGATGGCTTTCATGGTCTCTCCCTGTAGGAGAAGTGAAGTCCACCCAAGACCGGAAAAGTGCCCTGCACCTGTTCCGCCTCGGGGACGCCATGCTGAGGATTGTGCGCAGCAGATCGAGGCCACTGCTCCATGTCATGCGCTGCTGGAGCCTCGTGGCCCCGCACCTGGTGGAGGTGAGTGTGGGGGAGGGGCAAGCTCAGGGAACTCTGCCAGCAGAGCCAACCCAGGGCTCCCCAGTCAGTGTGGGGATGCAGAGCACTGTGGCCACAGTGCAATGAGAAGGTTCCCATCAGTGGGTCACAGGCATCACAGCTCTCTGATTATACCTCATGGCATCTAAAGAATCATCCCAAAGGGCAGCACTGCCCTGGTCTCATTCTGACTCTCTTCCTTTACAAGTTGGGCAGTTTTCAATCTTTATGGCCTGGTGTCAATCTGAGCCTGAAGCTCTGCTTTTATCCATGACTCCAACGGTACCTTTTGCTCCTGCCAGTCTCTCTTTTCTAACAGCTAACTGCAATTTGGGCAGTACCCTCTGGGTAGGAGAACCATATGTCCTGGTTTTCCCAACAAAGTGAATACTGGGAAAAGCAGTTCATCTGGTAAATCATAGGGTAACTCTCCACCTCAGCAGCTCAGTGATGATGACTGGCCACTTCTACATTGGTGAGAAAATTGTTGCCTTGTATTGCAGGGATAACTATTCTTAATAGCTTTTTAGTGCTTCTCTGGTAGAGATATGTCATAAAGTATTTTTTGGGAACTTAATTCACTAACTTGAGAACATTCTAGTAAGGAAAAGGAATAGAAAATAATAACTTAGTTATGGAGAAATAGTATATCAGTTATCTCTTACACAATAACACACCATCTCAAAAACCTAGGATTTAAAACAACCACCATTTATTTACCTCATGGACACCTGGGTCAGAAATTCGAGCTAGGCTCGGCTGGCACTACTTCTAGTCTCAGCCAACCTTGGCTGACCTCAGCTGGCCTTATGTGTCACCTAGGGTCAGCTGGGCCATGATGGCCTTGACTAGGGAGGCTGGACACACGGCTCTCTCAGTCTCCAGCAGATTGGCCCCAGCTCGTTTTCGTGGCATTTTCAGAATTCCAAAGGAAAGCAAGAGAACCACCCCCAAATCAGAGTAACTTTGCAATTCTCTACTTAGATAATATTTGCTATTGTCCAAAGCAAGACACACATCCAAGCCCAGGGTCAGGGTGGGAGGGGACTACTAATGGGACTGGATGCAGGAGCCCTTAACCAGTTAGAGCTTCGTTGGTGCAGTTGGCCCGCCTCCCTGAAGGACCAATGACTCCTCTGATCTGTGTGTGTCTGGGGCACAGCTAAGAAGGACAAGACCGTGGGCAGTTCTGATGGCTTTAGAGTCAGCATGTGCTATGCCATCCAAGAAAACTGTCTCATTATATTCTTAAAAAGAAGAGGAAATTACTAGACACTATGATTTTTCTAGAAACATTTAATTGGAGTTGCATCTGATCAGTTTGTTAGATTATTAAATATGCGGTTCAGTGTGTTGTTCATCTGTATGCATGCCTTGAAGCATTCTGTACTTTAACAGCATTGCCTCACCCACCTCCCTGCCATGAGGTGGGTTAGGAAAACCTTCAGAAACCAGACTCGCTTGCCTGAAGTTCCAGTGGTGTTCTGTTCTCTCATGAATCTTGCAGGCTGCCTGCCATAAGGAAAGACATGTGTCTCAGAAGGCTGTTTCCTTCATCCATGACATCCTGACAGAGGTTCTCACTGACTGGAACGAGCCACCTCACTTCCACTTTAATGAAGCACTCTTCCGACCCTTTGAGCGTATTATGCAGCTAGAGTTGTGTGACGAGGACGTTCAGGACCAGGTAGGTCAGTGTGTCACAGTAACCAGCATTGTCATCGTCACAGCTAGCTCTTATGGAGTGCACAGGCTGGTGTTGTTCTGTGAACTTTGCATATTTCACCTTCCCAATAATCCTCTCTGTGGAATCTGTGACAAAGAAAGGTGAACCAATTTAGCTGAGGATACAGTGCTTTGGGGAACTGGGATTTGAACCTAGGCAGTCGGGTTTTACTGGTCTGTACTCTTGACCACACCCTCAACTAGTGCACAGATGGTGAAGAAACTAAGTGGAGACACCATAACCAGCATGATAGTAATCTAGGAACACAGATTCTCTCTCTGAAATCTACAAATATCAAATAAAGGCTTAAAAATTCTTTTTAAATACATTGGCACTCCGGCAAGACAGTGAGGAAGACTGAGATCCCACAACTAAGTAGCAGGGGAGACAGAAGTAAGCAGCGCTCTAAGACTGCTTTGGCTGCGATAGAATTTGCCATCAGATGAAACTGGGTTCTGCTATCACATTCTTTTTTAAAGACTTTATTTGTTTATTTTTAGAGAGAGGGGCAGGGAGAGAGAATAAGGGAGAGAAACTTCGATCAGTTACCTCTCACACATCTCCAACCAGCGGCCTGGCCCACAACCCAGGCATGTACCCCGACTGGGAATCCAACCAAGTGACCTTTCAGTTTGCAGGGCGATGCACAGCCCACTGAGCCACACCAGTCATGGCTGCTATCTCATTCTTGAGGCCACAAGAAGAGGAGACAAATTTCAACACAAATCTTTAAAATTGTTGTTCACTTAGGCCAAGGTTGAATTAGAAATCAACTCAAGTGCCACCGTCCCTGAGTATATGATCAGGCAGGCTGTTTCTAACATTGGCTCTTAGTAAAGATAAAAAAAAATAACTTTCCAGGATTAAAATTATTAGCTAGCCCTTCTGTGGAGTCAGTAAATGAAAATGCACTA
The DNA here is from genome assembly GCA_004024845.1 of Tonatia bakeri. Taxonomy (NCBI): domain Eukaryota; kingdom Metazoa; phylum Chordata; class Mammalia; order Chiroptera; family Phyllostomidae; genus Tonatia; species Tonatia bakeri. The sequence continues at coordinate 34,373 of PVIA01005181.1, forward strand.
CCTTGGTGGTCTAGGAACTTTACACAGCCATCATACAAAGGGGCAAAATTCCCCCCAGAATTTCAACTCAGGCCACAAAAAATAATCCTACAAATGAAGTTCCAAGAGATGTGAGTTCACAGTATTTAAAAAAGATCACAAAACACATAGGGAAACAAGGCAATAGTCAGAGGGAGCTACTGAAACTATAATATGGTACAGTCAGACCTAGAAATATATATGTTGGTATTTTCAATGCAAAATATTAAATAATTTTTAATGAAACAAAAGAAGAATGAAGATATGAGTTCATACCTAAAGGCTATGTTGAGGAATTCCAGTAATAGTGAACTAAGTAATTCAGATCAGCTTCCATGGGAACAACTAGAAAGAGTTGGAAAAAAAAATTTTAATAATTGGAAAGCATTGAAATATTACAACCAGATTGAATAACTTGGAGGCCATGATCTAGGAGAAAAAGAATACACAGGCACCGAGCCTGGTATTTGGGGTTGCTTTTCCTAAAATGGAATCAATTCCTTTCAGAAGCTGTAAGACTAAGAAACCAAGACAAAGTGAAGCCTGGGGCCTGCCAGTCTGGTAACTTCTTGATGTCTTGGGTCAAAATTGTGAAGAGAATGGGATCTCCTAGGAGGAAGGGTGAAACTTAAATAGACTAGTCCTAATAGAAAATAATCCCCAACTTCAAATAATCTCTAACCAGAATGTGACATCATTATTTCTCAATGCTTCAGGCACAATGTCTGCATTCATTCCAAACTAATCAGGTTCATTAGGAAATACCATTTTCCAAAAGCACTGGAAATACCAGTGCTTTGGGGAACTGGGATTTGAACCGAGGCAGTCGGGTTTTACTGGTCTGTACTCTTGACCACACCCTCAACTAGTGCACAGATGGTGAAGAAACTAAGTGGAGACACCATAACCAGCATGATAGTAATCCAGGAACACAGATTCTCTCTCTGAAATCTACAAATATCAAATAAAGGCTTAAAAATTCTTTTTAAATACATTGGCACTCCGGCAAGACATACCATTGAAAACAAAAAGTCAGTAAAAATAGACACATACACCCCCCTCCAGGGATCCAGATAATTTCAGAGTTATCAGAGACTGACTTTAAAATAACTGTACTGAAATATTTTCAGAAAAATACAGAACAAGAAGGCCTTCAGCTACAGTGGCGTAAAGAAGTTGGTGAGTTATCCTCACAGGAATCAAGGATTAGAGGGGACAAAATTGTCCAAAGCAACCATGTCAGAGCTGTGGAAATTGACTGAGGGCAGACAACAAATTGAGTAGTATTTATGCTTAAAAATAGTTCTTGCTAGAATCTTGGTTAAGAACAGTGGGGGTCTGTGACCTTCTAGCTGAAGACTGCACCATCTTCCTTACAGCTAAGCTTTTGATGAGAATAATAGTTAGACCGGTGTGGTGCTGACTGGGAGTCAGCCTTCCTGCTGTGAGGGACAGACTCGGTTTGGAGAAAAGGGAAAAAGATCATTGATCTGTCAGCTGGGAAAATCCTGCAACCTTGCTAACCTGCCATTGCAGTGAGCAGGGAACCAGTAAGAAATGTATCATGAGAACCTAGAAACCAGAGATTCTTAGAAGGACTAGGTAAGTTCCTCACACATCCAACTGATTGAAACATGGACACACACAGGATAGACCATGCAAATCCCATCGGAAAGTAAAAGACAAGGAAGACCAAAGTACTGGCTGAACTTTGAATATTCTCCGCAGCCTACACACACAGACTGGTTGGAAAAAGGTGGAAGCCTTCAAGGCCCAAGATGTGTGTTCGAGCACAGTCTCTGCCTGCCTCCTCCATGACCACTAACTAACCCGTGTTGACATGGGGACAAACACTAGAAAGTTGGGCTAAAAATACAATAATAAAGAAACTGAGCAGAGACATAGTTGCCTGACCCTATGGGAAGAGACAGATTCCACAGTTTATGTCCAAGCAACTTAGTTGTTTTTCTTTTTCTAAAGAAAACTCAGAAAAAGGAATCAAAATCCAGCAGTGCTATACTATATTATCTAAAATGTCAAATTTTCAGTGAAAAGAAATTATGAGACCTGCAAGGAAACAAGAAAGAGTGACACATACTCGGGGGAAGAACAGTAAACACGAACCACCCACCACAGAGGGGTCCCCATATTGAAGGTGGGGGACAGAGACTTCGCTATCATCAGTGTTCGAGGAGCTAATGGCAGATGGTGATAGTGACTCGGGAATAGAAATGTGAATAGAGAAATCAGAAATATAAAACATGTGAATTCTACTGTTCAAAAGGGCAATAACCAAAGGAAAAAATCTACTAGAATGGCTTACTGGCAAGATGGGAGATGGCAGAAGAAAAAAATCAGTGAAATTCAAAATAGATTAATATAAATTATCCATTCTGAACATCAGAGAGAATTAATTTTGATGAAAAATGAATAAAGCCTTAGAGACCTGCAGGACAATGTCAAGTGTACATGTAAAAGGAGTCCAGAAGAAGAGGAAATAGACGGAGGGAGGGTAAGTATATTTAGAGAAATAAAAGAACCCTGATTAACACTAACACAAAGATAATCTGTAGAAGATGCATTATAATCAAAGTGCTCAAAGACAAAGGCAAAATCTTCAGAGTAACAAGAGAAGAACAGTTCGGCGCTACACAGGAACCATGGCTGCTGACTTCTCTGGAAAGAATGAGGGCCAGAAGACAATGTAAGGCCATATTTCATAAAATTGCACTTATATGAAATGTCCAAAATAGGCAGATCTGCGGGGACAGATGAGTGAGTGCCTAGGTGCCGAGGGTAGAGTGGTGGGTGGGGGGGTGCCTGGTAGCAGGTGCTGAGTTTGGGGGATGGGACTTCCGAAAATGTGCTCAAATCAAACTGTGGTGATGCTTGTACAACTCTGGATACACATAAAAAATACTGAATTGTTTGCTGTAAATGGGTAAATTTTATCATATATGATTTGTCTCTCACTAAAGATGTTAAAAACCATGAATTGATGAAACTTCTATTGAAAGGCAGAGAGTGTATAATACAGGATAAAACAATCAGATACTACAATACACAGCCTGCAGGAGACAGATTTTTAGATTCAAAAACCCTAGTAGATTGAAAATAAGAGGACTAACGAAGATTTTCCCTGGGAACACTAACCACAAAAGAGCTGTGGTCACTCTATTAATGTCAGGCAAGATATACTTTAACACAAGAGATATTCCTAGAAACAAAGAGATATTTAATAATTAGAAAAGGGTCAATGTATTAGGATGTCACATCAATTATAAATGTCTATGTACCTAACAATAAAGCCTTAAAAGTGCGTGAAGCAAATAAAGAATCGAAAGGAGAAATAGACAGCGTAAGAGCTTCAGTGCAGGGGAATGGGGAGTTGCTGTCTAATGGGTATGGAGTTTCATTTTGGAAGGAGGAAAATATTCTGGAGCTGGATGGTAGTGATAGTTGCACAACAAGGTGAATGTACTTAGTGCCATTAAACTGTATACTTAAACATGGTTAAAATTATAATTTCATGTTATGCATAGTTTTACCACGATACAAAAATTGTAGGGGACATTGCAGCACTCCTCTCTAAGTAACTGATAGACCAACTCGATGGTAGATTATGGACCTGGAACACTCTACGTAACAAAAAGAAATACAGATTCTTTTTAGGTGCACATAAAATTCTCGCCATAATAGGTGCTGTTCTAGCCTCAGTACCTTTCATAGAATTAAAATTATATGAAGTGTGTTTTCCAGCCACAATGGAATTAAATTCAAAATAAAGACCATAAAGAAATTTGGAAAATGCCCAAATATTTGGAAACCAAAGAAACTATTTAAAATTCTAAATAGTTCATGGGTCAAAGAAGAAGTCACAGGGGAAATTAGAAAATATCTCAAATTAATGAAAATGAAAGTATAACATATCAAAATTTATGGAATGCAAAGGAAATTATACCTGCAAATGCTCACATTAGAAAGGAAGAAAGATCTGAAATCATTAAGTTTTCACCCCAAGACCTTAGAAGAAGAGCTTATCTAATGAAGCTAAAAGGAGATAATGACCAGAACAGAAACCAATAAAATAGAAAAACAAAAAACAGGGAAATATCAATGAAACTGCAAACTACCGAAATCAAGAATGAAAGAGGAAACAGTCCTGAAGATACTAGGGAAATCAAAAGAATTATGAGACTATTATCAGCAATTTTATGTCAACAAAGTAAAACAACTTAAACCCAAAGAAGAAATTCCTAGAAAGGTACAAATAACCAAAACTTTCACAATAAGAAATAGAAAATCCAATTAAATATATATCAAGTAAAGAAACCGAATTAGTCATTTAAAATCTTGCCACAAAGGCTATCTACACCTTGTTGGCTTCACTAAAAAATCTATAAACTGTTTAGGAAAGAAATAACACCAGCCTTACACAAACTCTCATCAGATAATGGAGAAGGAGGGAACACCGCCAAACACATTTTATGAGACCAGCATTACTCTGATACTAAAGCCACAAGAAAACTATAGGCCAATATTCTTCACAAAATTAAACCTGAAAAATTCTTTAAAAATTATTAAAGCCCTGGCTGGGAGGCTCAGCTGGTTGGAGCATCATCTTGTATACTGGTAGGCTGTGGGTTCAGTTCCCCGTCAGGGCACATACCTAGGTTGCGGGTTGGCTATCCAGTCAGAGCATGTATGGGAGGCAACCAATTGATGTCTCTCTCTCTCTCCCCCCTCTCCTTTCCATTCTTCTCTCTCTAAAATCAATAAACATCCTCAGGTAAGGATTAAAAAACTAAAAATTATTAGAGGCTAAATCCAGCAATATATAAAGATTAAACACTGTTACATGTGAAATTTATCCCAGGAGTGTAAGGTTGATTTAACAGTTCAAAATCAATTAATGTAACATATCATATTAGTAGAATAAAGGATTGAAACCATGTGACCATGTAAATAGTTTTGGAAATTAACAAAATTTAACATCCATTTTTAATTTAAACAAAAAACTTTGAAGAAATGAGGAGTAGAAGGAATGATAAAGAGCATCTTTGAGAATCTTACATCTCATGTTACACTTAGTGGGGAAGGACTGGGTGCTTTTTCCTTCTGATCATCTCCAGGCAAGGATTTTTATCTTTACTATTTCTATTTTATATTATAACTTTTATGTATTATATAAAAAAGGCATCTAGGTTTGAAAAGAAAAGCAAAACTTTTCTTAATGCATAAACAATATAGCCTTGTATGTAGAAAATCCTAAGGGATTTACAAAAAATTATTAAAATATTAGTGAATTTAATAAGGTCACTGGATATAAGATTAACATATTAAAATCAATTGAGTTCTTATATCTGAGAAATAAGTGATCAAAAATTGAAATTAAGAGAATAGTTCCATTCACAAGATCATTAAAATAATAATAATATTTAGGAATAAATTTAGCAAAAGAAGTTCAAGACCTGTACACTAAGAACTATAAAACATTGCTAAGAAAAATTAAATAAATTATGACATATAGTCTATTCATGGATTGAAAGACACAGTATTTTTAAATGAGAAAATTCCCCCAAATTGATATAAAGTTTCAGTGCAATTCCCATCAAAATCCAAGCGGAGTTTTTAATGATATTGGCAAGATGACTCTCAAATTTATATGTAAATGCAAAGGATTGAGAATAGAGAAAGCAAATTAGAAAAAGAAGAAATTTGGAGAATTTACATTACTTGATTTTGAAACTTTAGTAATCCACATAGTGTGATATTGGTGTACAGGTACACTAATAGCTCAATGGAACTAAATAGAGTACAGAAATAAATTCTCACGATAAGGTTCAATTAATTTTCAACAAGGAAGCCACTGGAATTCAATAGAAGGAGAGGATATTCTTTTCAGAAGACAGTGCTTGAATATATGCAATGAAAATGGCCTACACTTTTACCTCTCAGTATATACAAAAACAACTCAATATGGATGATCACCTTAACTCTAAGAGAAAAACTGTTTCCAGTAGAAAGTATAGGAGACGGTCATTGAGACCTTGAGTTAGGCCGAGATTTCTTAAAAATGACATCAGCATGATCCATAAAAAGAAAATGTGATGGTGCCCAGGTTAGCAGCACGCATGAAAATTGGGACGACACAGAGAAGATGAGCGCGGCCCGTGCACAAGGATGACACGCAGGTTTGTGAGACTGTCCCATTCTGTGCAGTTCCCGAGCACCCTGCCACCCTCAGCTCATTAACGCAAATACACAGGCAAAAAATCGATGAATTGGACTTCATTAAAATGTAAAGCTTTTACTCTTTTAACACCATTAAAAAATAAAGACAAGCCCAAGGTTATGAAAAAAATATTTGCAAATTATAGATCTCAGGAAGGATTTGCATCTAGACTACATAGATAACTCTAAAATAATAAAAAGACAGTAAAGAGAAGACCTAAACCCAATCTAAAAAACAGCAAGATATTTACAAATGGCTAATAATAAGCTTGTGAAAAGTTGTCAGACATTAGTCCTTAGTAAAATGCCAATTAATGCAATACGAGTACTTATTTAGAAGATTTTTGTGTGAGCTTCTCTGGATTCTCTTCTTTCTCTTTCACTAAAATTAACCCAGAAATAGGGCACAGAGGAATACATCACCCATCCCATAAGCTCTCCTGCATCTTTTAGGAAGAGGGTGTTAACCGCCACCTCCCTTGCCTCTGCCAGGTCGTCACATCCATTGGTGAGCTGGTTGAAGTATGTTCCTCCCAAATCCAGTCGGGCTGGAGGCCTTTGTTCAGTGCCCTGGAAACGGTGCACAGTGGGAACAAGTCTGAGGTGAAGGACTACCTAGTTGGTGATTACTCCATGGGTAAGATTGTGTGTGGGTGTTATATCCTGAAATGAGACTGAATTAGTTTATTAGTTCTAACAACTTTTGTTAGAGTCTTTTAAGATTTTCTGTATGTAAGATCATGACATCTGCAGACAGAATTTTACCTCTTCCTTTCCAATTTGGCTGCCCTTTATTTCTTCTTCTTTCCTGATTGCTCTGGAGGGGACTTGAATAGCAGTGATGATAGTGGAAAGGATACATGGTTGGTTTTGCTGTGGGGCATTAGCTCTTCATGCCAAGTTCTTTGCTATCAGAGGAAATTGAACAACAGGGGAGACTGACATTCAGCGGTGCTTTATCAGCAGGAAATAAGCTGGTGCGGCAGGGACAGGAGCTCTGAGTTTTGCCAGCAGGCGAGAGCCCTGAGCACTATCAGGCCCTGCTCTTACTGTCAGTTTGGATAAAAGGCTAAGATTTCCGTTGTTTCACTTACACTTATCTGTATGGGGCTGATTCCTAAAGCCAAAATGAACAATGTTATCCACTTGCTAGAAAGAAGCAGAGAACTATCCTAACACTGGGGATTCTAAATTCAGGCTCTGGCTGGGGTCTGGCTGGACATGGCTGGGCATCGCTAAAGCATGCCCACAACCAGGGGAGCTGTGTCAGGAGTGCCAATGTTCAGACACCCACCAGAAGGGCCCAGGACTCAGCCTATAATTACGCTAAGATTTATTACATGGCCCAGATGTATTACCTTGCTCACCGCTGAGATGTAATATGGGAGCATAGTATGGATGAGGCGGTCAGAATCTTGGGGAACCCCTGTATAAGCTTCCTTGTGCTCTCACCTTTGCACAGGGGGTCCCACGGAGCACACTTCCCCCCGGCAGTGAAAAATGCAGCGATGTAAGAGTAATGTCTTAGCCCAGGAAAGTACATTAGAAACCCAGCTGACAGCAGGGGTGGGGCCCCAGAGGTACCTTCTATCTAGCATATACCAAAATGCCAGGCTCCCTGAAGGAACACAGGCGTTCCGAATAAACCGCATTATTTACACAGTCCAGGTACAGTGAACTACCCTTGTTGATTATCTACTGCCCAGATATATTCTGGGAGCCATGTTCCCAGACTCCAGCCAAAGGCCAACCTTGCAAGCAAACCTTTCTAAGGACAGCAGTTTCAGGCCTTTGATGATAACTCTTCTGCACAGGTGTGAATGAATTAGTATATGCCATCAAGGATTTATCCAAACCTTCCCTTCCCTATAATTATGTGTGCAGAAGAATTCAGAGACCCACGTTTCACTGCCCTGTAGGCTGCACATTGCTTCGGCCCTGCATTCATTCAGCCAGCTTCGCTCTCTTTTCCCCACCTAGCTCTTTGTAGCCTTCCTGCAGCTCCCCCTGCAGGCAAAGCTAAGAAGCACAGCATGGGAGCCAGGCCAGTTGTCCATTCAAAAGGCCCTGGCTTTTCTCCAGATTTTTCCCAGGGCCTGTGGAAGGTGCTGGGAGTTTGGGCAACCTGAAGGGTAGAGACTTAACTTCCTTACAATTCTATAATCTTCCTCCCTCAGGAAAAGGCCAAGCTCCAGTGTTTGATGTATTTGAAGCTTTTCTCAATACCGACAACATCCAGGTCTTTGCTAATGCAGCCACTAGTTACATCATGTGCCTTATGAAGTTTGTCAAAGGACTGGGTAAGTGGAGTCCTCTTTTCATGCCTTGTGACAGCTGGGGACTTGTTCCTGGATGGCTTTGTGTGGAAAGCCCTGGAGACAGGCCCGCTGAGCATCCTGGGATGGAAGCAGATGGTATGTACTCGGAAACAGAGGGCTCGCTGGGAAAACAGCTTGGGGTTCTGTCCAAGGCTGATATTCTTCATTGTGTTCATGGAATAATATTGTAATCTAGCATGTTTTCAATCTATACGTTATTTTATTTCAACTTCTTTTTGAACTTAAAAATATTTAGTATTATATTCAGTAGTCACCCATAGGCAGGAAACTATTCTCCTCAATGTCACATAATTAGAGTTTGAGTTCCCAGCTCCTAAACAGAAATTAAAAATGTTTCCCCAGGCCTTATTAATTGTAAAATCTTTTGGAGTGTGAAAGTTCCCCTCTTTGGAAGCCTGCTGTGTTTCAGGAGCTACCTGACTGCTTCGTGCCTGACTTAGGAATGCTCTAATGAAGTAGAGTCTTCTTGCTACATGACGTGACCTTCTGCAGCAGGCGTTCGTGCAGCCCAGTCCATCCCTGAAGTGGAAGGGAGGGGCTGTTCACGGAACCAAAGATTCAGGGGAAACTTAAGTTTTCAAGTTGGAGAATTTCACCATGGAGTGTTCTCAGATGTGGAGACTAAGAGCCCTTTATCTATTTATTTATTTAAGATTTTATTTGTTTATTTTTAGAGAAAGGAGAAGGGAGGGAGAAAGAGAGGGAGAGAAACATGGATGTGAGAGAGAAACATCAACTGGTTGCCTCTCCCATGCACCCTAACTGGGGACTAGGCCCACAACCCAGGCATGTGCCCTGCCTGGGAATCAAACCTGCGGCCTTTCACTGCCCAGGATGACACCCAACCAGCTGAGCCACTCTGGCCAGGGCCTGAAAGCCTTTTAAATAAGAAAAATTACAGGTTCATAATATTCTTTTATGTTCTTGCTAAATAACCAACAAATTCTTTTGCAAAAGAAAGCCGGATGCAAGGAAGCTAGGTGACTGCACCATATTCCCCTTTTCTGGGGAGCAGGAACAATGTGCAAGTCTCAGGAGACAGGCTGGAGGCCCCAGGTCTGACCTGCAGACCAGCCTTGTTATATCCTGTCATCACATGTCTTGTCCTGTTTCTATATTCACCCTGAGAAACGGAGACTGAGCAGAGGGCAGCCACTCGCTTATTGACTTTACATGCGGGGCTTCAAGGAAGGTTTCTTTGAGTAACAAAGAAAGACTTTTTAAAATGCTGTTCTGTGTTACATAGAAGCCAAATAATTTAGTGTCCTGATTATAAGAACACCTTAAAGTATGAATCTTCGCATTGAATAGCAGAAAACTCAGTTCTTGTTTAAGAACAAACTTCTGTGTGTCGCCTTTCCTCTCGCACTGCTGCCATGCTCACAACCGTTCTGACGCCAGATGTGTGGGCTTTTCCCCACACCGAGCAGTTCTCTGGGCCACGAGCTGGGTGTCCTTCAATTCATTTCTAACACTGTCCAGAGTTAGCTCAGACCACACAGGTGAAGGTCCCAGTCCCATGAGACTGTGCCCTACTTCAGATGCAAATCGCTGGTCTCCAGGCTACCCGTGACTCCCGTTGCACCTGGACAAAAGTTGCGGCTACCCATGACGCACACCCTGTTGGATTCTATTTTTTGCTAGAGCAGCTCACAGAACTCAGGGACACACTTCCTTCTGCCAGTATATTTTATAAGAAGAGATATGTAAAGGATTCAGAGGGACGACCAAACAGAAAGAGACATAGGTGGAGGATCCCAAGTGCAGGACGCTCTGCCCCCATGGTGGTGGGGGGTGCCACCGCCCTGGCCTGGAACCGTGCTTACCAACCCAGAAGCTGTCTGGATCCTGTCATTTTGGAACTTTTGTGGAGATTTCATCATGTCGGCCTGATAGATCACCAGCTAAATTTCCAGCCTCTTTCTCCTTCCTGGAGAAAAGGGGAGGGTCTGAAAGTTCCAGGCTTCTAATCATGACTTGGTTTTTTTGCTGACCAGCCCCCATCCAGGAGCTCATGAGGGTTGCCTTATTAAAACAAAAAAACCCTCTCCTATCAGGAAATGCTGAGCGGTTTAGGTCAGGAGCAGGGTCCAGAGACCAAACAACAGAAGGAAGGGTGCTCCTAGTGCCCTTCTCACCGAGGACGTGGCAAGGGTTTGAGGAGCCCTGTGCCAGGAACCGGCCACAGAGACCGGCACATACCTACCCCGCCTATTATTTCACAGACCCGTGTTCCACGTAGGAAGCATTGTTATTGGCACGCTGTCCAGTGAGGAGTGGAGCGCCTGCGGCCCGTGCGTGCGACGGGACGTGAAGATGAATAAAACATGCTCCCCTCCTGGGAGAGGCTCACGGCCTTCTCCGGGAAACAGACACATAAATCAATCAGTGCAGTTTAATAAGATGAATACCGTCATGGAGGCTAATTTTTAAAACAAGCCATTTAGGCTGAAATGAACAGGCAGCTGAGAGGCGGAACCGAGGATGACCCCCGTTCCCCAAGTTCCTTATGAGGACTGATGTTACCCAGACCTGGGATATGCAAATACAGAGCAGGTCAGCTGTGGCGGGTAAGGAAAAGTACTGAGTTCTCTCTTGGGGCCGGTGGACGTGTTGAGTTTCAGTGAACCATTCAAGTGGAGATGCTTCTCTGCAGGTTAGAAATTTGAGATTTTATCTGAGGGAGTTGAGACCTGAAAATACAGATGTAGAGTTATCAGTGTGCGCATGGAGAATATTTAAAACAAGTAAGTCCTTTTTTTTTTTTTTCTGTGAGTTGCAAGGTGGAATTATTTGTGTGGGGCTGTGGGGAGTGGACTGTCCAAGCCCCCAGGAGAGCCATGCTGGCTGGGCGCTGCCCCGGCTCCAGGGGGCGCCACTAGCAGAGACTTGCATGTGCATCACAGCCCCCTCAGTAATAAACTTTGAAGCACTCACTTTAATCAACAAGCTAGAGAATGAGTTTATTTTTAATTCCCACTTGCTTATTTCAACATGAATTTGACCCAGTCTGCGTTTTTATACTGTAAGATGTGAGCATCTGAACCAGGAGTTTGCAAACTATGCCCAAATCCAATCACTGATAATTTTTATAAATAAAGTTTTATTGGAACAAGACCATGGTCATTTGTCTGCGGCTGTTTTCATGGTCCAGGGGCAGAGTTGAGAAGCTGCAACAAAGACAGTATAACCTGCAAAGCCTGAAGTATTGTACTTCTGGCCCTGTCCAAAAAAGTTTGCCAGTCTCTGATCTAAAACATAAGAAATGTTTATCTTTTCATTTTTAAGGAGAAAATGCTTCTTTGTCTGCTTCTGAATTTTAACTAATGCTTAGTAATTATGTCTATTTACACACAGGGGAGGGTGCTAGTTGCTACAATTATAGATAATTAGAAACAATTACAGTACTGTGCAATGACTGTATTAAAAGTTGAAAAATACGTTCATTGAATGAGAAGAAAAATGATAATTCTCAACTACTGTTTACCTATAGAAAATTTGGAAGCCCTCTACAGATCTGTTAACTCTCTAGATAATTATTTTTTTTTAAAAAGGGAAGAATTTCAATTCAACTACGTAGTCTCCATCCCCAAACCCCAGATGTTTAGAATCTTCCCAGAGCCCTCATTTATCGTCAGTATTTAGTGCCGAGCACTGGCAGCAAATGAGGTCCTTTTCCAGACGGAGAGTCTCGGTGCTTCATTCCAGCCCAGCCCTTGCATGACCGGCGGGAACATCCTCTTCAGAGCTTCAGAAGTCACACCATCAGCCCAGGCCGGGTAGCCCAGTTGGTTAGAGAGTTGTCCAAATTGCCAGCCAAGGCTGCTAGTTTGATCTCCAGTCAGGGCACAAACAAGAAGCAACAAATAAACGCATGAATAAGTGGAACAGCAAATCGATGTCTCACTCTTAAATCAATAGTTTTTTTTTTTTTTAAGTCACACCATCAATAGCAGGCCTAGGAAAGTGAACTAGTGTGCCCAGGAACAAATACTGTGGCAGAATAGAGAAAAAATGTTCAGTGGTTACTAAAAAGAAGTGACAAAACAAAATGATCTCAACCAAGTAAGATGTACAGGAGGATCCCGACTGTTTAGCATATACATATACAGGGAGGCAAACTAACCGGAAGGGTTTTTTCTCTGTGTTAGTAGAGTTGGGTGAACTGACTCTGTGTGAATGAAAAGGTCCTCTGTTGAAAGGGCACAAACAAGGATAGCGCTGTCCTTGTTTCTCTGTGCTGCCCCTAGGGGAGGTGGACTGTAAGGAGATCGGAGACTGCGTCCTGGGACCCGGAGCCACGTCCCCAGACCTGTGCCTCCCTGCCCTGGATTACCTCCGGCGCTGCTCTCAGGTAGGGGATGCTCGCGCTGAGCCCAACCCTGACGCCTGCCTCAGGACAGGCTTGCAAAACGCCTGCGGGTGTCTTTGGCTGAGGCCTGACAGAAACACTGTCTGCTGTCTCTGAGGCGATTGGGACTTAGATTCGGAGTGTACATTTTTGTCCCCACCCCTTCCATGAAGGAGAGAGAGAAACTAGTAACAGTATATGAGAACACGCAGTTGGCTCCTGAGATCTCCAGAACTTCTCAGTTATTCTCAAACTATCACAATCACTGCATTTGTGCCAGGCTGTAGAGGGTGGAGTCATGAAGTCGCAGGAGATCTTCTTGATGTACCAAAACATGGATGGTGGGGGTGCAGAGGGCGAAGAGAGACATAAAGAAATGTAGGAGGGGTGTATTCAATCAAGAGCTAGTAGAGAATTCCATGTGGACAGTAACCTTAAGTATGCTCCGTTCAATAATGCTCCGTCCTCATCCACATCAAACGCCTGTGGAGCAAGGCAATACTCTCCTTGCAGCCCTTTCTCCTCCAGGCTTCAATGACACCCTCTCGCAGCTAGTTTTTCCCCTGTCTTCTCAGGTGGTACCCCCAGGGTTCTTCTCACCCCTCAGTGGCAGTGCTGAGCCCATGGCTTTAGGAAGGATGCACAGCCTGGACTTCTCCCACAGGGCCCCATGAGACAGGACTCCAGCTCCCTTTCCACCTGGGATCCTCTCCTCTCAGTCACGGTGCTCCAGCCACACTCCCCTTCTGCCCCTGACACGCACCCAGCTCACTGCACCCAGGGTCGCTGCTGTTCTCTCTGCTGTGATTTGCCCTACTCAGGTGTTTATATGTTACTCCTTCTCTTCCAAATCTCACCTGAAACATCACCTGTCAGAGAGACGAGGGCTTCCCCACCCCTACTTCTTTGACATGGGGTCACCTGAAGGGGAAAGAGAGTCTGCCTTCTGACTGGCCTGCAGACTCTATTCTCAGTGATCCTCACAGACCTTTCTCCCACAGACAGAAGTTCTAGACGTGTCACAGTTCCCTTGGTGGGTTTGTAAAAATCTACAAAACTCATAGGCAATGGAGATGCTGAAAAAGTATTCATTGTGTTTTTTCCCTCCACCTTTTCATTGCCATTGAATGCTATTTTGTCCGCTTCCCAGGATAAATGTGCCCTGTGAGCTGCCTCGTGAAGCCAAATCACAACCAACCAGCTTTAAATCCAGTGGCAGCTTTTGTGCTTTCCTCTCCCCTTTCGGTTACTAGTATATAATTTTAGTGTTCTTTAACACCCAGAGTGTAGTTTCGTCCCATATGTAATTGAAATCTGGTATTTTCTGTTTAGTTATTGGCCAAAATCTACAAAATGCCCATGAAGCCAATATTCCTTAGCGGGCGCCTGGCCAGCTTGCCTCGCAGGCTCCAGGAGCAGTCGGCGAGCAGCGAGGATGGAATTGAGTCGGTCCTGTCTGATTTCGACGATGACACTGGTGAGTCAATGGGTTGGATGAAGCCAGGTTGCTCACTTGTATGCGTTCTCAGAGGCTGAAGCCATGAAGTAAATAGCTTCTAGATCATGAACGGTCCATTTATGTTGTTACTGCTTATGTTCTACGAGAACAAGTCTACCCAAAGTGTCCATGGTTGCTCCAAAAACATTTTACAATCAATGCCTCCGAACCTGTTCTTTTTAGAGAGAACCCTCCTTCTAAAACCAGTGCAGGTTTGCAGATTCCAGTAAATATAATTTCTAACTCGGAATTCTCTTGAATTTAGCAAATTGGAATGTGGTTGCATTGGTGCATTGGTACTTAAATTGGCTGGTAATTGTCTCTAATTCCTTTTAGAAAACACAATCATTACATAATTACTTCCCGCAGGACTATTTGGTTAGAGACTGGGGAAATTAAACCATTACTGAAGAAAGAATCTATCTGTGACTGGTGAAGCTGAAGACTCATTAAAAGAATAATTTTAAAGAATGTATTTCAAATTAGTTCCCATGTAATTTCCTGTGCATTGGAATTCACTCAGTAACTTTGGCTAATTCTTAAATCAGTTCACTCATGCTCCTACTTGCTGTCTTCTCAGATGACCCTGTCTTGTTTCTAGATGTAGAAATAGAAATGACACCCTAAAAGGGGTCTCGTATCTGGGAATGTGTTGTTTCAAGTCTTAGGAAAAGACTTTTTAGATGGGGCCTCTTTAATTTGCTTTCATGTTTGTGTTTCATTTTTCTCCTGTTTTATTGTTCTATTACAAATTCATTTATGGGGCTGGCTAGAAGATTTACAGTTTTCTACGGAGATTATAAACAAGAAAGCCTCACTAATCGGATGAGTTATGAGGAAGCACTATGGGAAAACCTAATGTAGAGAACAATTAAAATGTTGGAAATTGGCTGGATATTGCCTAATATAGGTTTCATTCTAATGATTAGATAAGAATAATTTTTACTTAGTATTGTAAACCTCCCACCCAGACAATTATAAGCAGAAGCTAATGTTGCTTATCTATATAATACAGTCTTTAAAATAGTTGTAAATGGTTTGTATGTATGTAACAGCATTCCCTTCCCATTTATGTAAAGCATTAGACCATTTTTTCTAGGCAGCCCATCTTCTTGTGACTATAGTTCAGCCAAACACTTATAAGTTTCCCACAGTATAAATTCACTGAGGGCTTTAAAGGTATAATTATGTAGGAAACATAGCTAAGTCAGAGAAAAGAATAAAAGTAAAAGCTTTAAGTTAGTATTTACATTTAATTCTCACCATTGATATATTCTGAGATATCATTTCTCTGGTTTCCAAAGAAAAGTCAAATTGCTTTTCTTTCTATGGAAATTAAACATATATAAAACTAGACAGAATGTTACAGTGAATCATCCTGTGCCCATCACCCAGCCTCAAATAGTATTAGCTTATAGCCAGCCTCATGTAATGTGTATCTGCACACACGCTCACTCCCCATCTCCCTCACCCCACCCACTTCCTCCTTTTCACATTATTTTAAAGCAAATTACCCACTTTAGTATGTGTTCTTTACTTTTTTACTTTTTGTTTTTGTTTTTATTTTTTGGTATTGTTTATGCTGTTACAGTTGTTCCAATCCTTCTCCCTTCCCACCACCCTCCATCCAGCCCACCCCCTAGGCCCATAGCCAGTCCCCACACTGTTGTCCATGACCCTGGGTCCCTCGCACATGTTCTTTGACTAATCCCTTCACCCTCTTTCAGACAGTCTCCAGCCCCCTCCTCCCCTCTTACTGCTGTCAGTCTGTTCCATGACTTTATGTGTCTGATTTTATTTTGCTCATTAATTTATTTTGTTCATTGGATTCCTCTTATAGATGAGATCATATGGTATTTGTCATTCATTGACTGGCTTATTTCACTTAGCAAAACAGTCTTCATTGTCATCCATGCTGTTGCAAAGAGTAGGCATTCCTTCTTTTTTTCTGCCACTTAATATTTTGTTGGGTAAATGTACCACAGTTTTTTAATCCACTCATTTACTGATGGGCACTTAGGCTGTTTCCAGCACTTGGCTATTATAAATAGTGCTGCTATGAACACAGGGGTGCCTAAGTTCTCTTGAATTGGTATTTAGGGATTCTTGGGGTATATTCCCAGCAGTGGAATCAGTGGATCGAAAGGTATTTCCATTTTTAATTTTTTGAGGAATTTCCATACTCTTTTCCACAGTGGCTGCACCAGTCTGCATTCCCACCAACAGTGTATTGGGGTTCCCTTTTCTCCTTATCTTCGCCAGCACGTGTTATTTGTTGATTCATTAATGATGGTCATTCTGACAGGTGTGAGGTGATATCCCATTGTGGTTTTAATTTGCATCTCTCTGATGGCCAGTGATGCTGAGCATTTTTCATATGTTCAGGCCATCCATGTGTCAGACTTTAGTATGTATTCTTTAAGGATGACAGACCACCATGTTATTATCACACCTAAAAATTAACAATAACTCTTTAATAACATCGGATATCTATTATGTTAAATTTTCCAATTTTCTTATATATATCAGGATTCACATAAGAGCCACACTGTATGTTTGGGTGATATGTCTTTTAAATATTTTTCAATCTATAGATTTTCCTCTCCAATTCTTTTTAACTGCTTTGCAATTTATTTGTTGAAGAAGTGAGGCACTTTGTCCTGTAGAGTTTTCCATTTGGATTTCATTGGTTCCCTCCCCCATTATGGTGGCACGTAACCTGTCTCTCTGTCCTCTGAATTTTCTGTAAATTAGCTTGTCCACACCTGCTTATAGGGTGGGGCAGATGTTGTTCACAACGTCTTACAGTTGTTCACAGTTGTTACAGTTGTTCACCTGGCTGTTCCAATAATACGGCATTTCATAAATAATAACATACGAATAAACTCCGTGTTTCACATACTCACAACTCTAAGTCTGCTCCTGTCCCACCCTGTATTTTTAAGGTTCATAAGAATTTCTTATCACCTAGTTTTATTATATTTATTGTCCATGACTTTGGTTTTATCTCCTATTAATGGGGACATTTAATACTGGGGAAGTAGTTTTTATGGACCTATTTTTAATGCAGTCTTCTGATATTACTTTTCAGGAAAATTAAAATTAAACTGTAGAGTGGGCTATTTCTTCTGTTACTGTCATCCTTTTGTGTAAAGCTAGGGAAATTGAGTCCTCTTTCTGCACAGCTTTCTGAGCTATAGGTTCAGATATTTCCAAAGACAGTGATGTGCCGAAATGTTGACTCATATAAGTACTTACATAAATGGCAAAATTGAAACTATTTGGATTTAACAAAAAGATTCCCTGCTTTCCCCCTCACCTAGTAATGAAGAGCACTAAAAGTTAGTGTATTATTTTGAAAACGAAACTCTTAGAAGAAAGAGGAGAGGGTGTGTGGAGGGGTGTGCTGCTCGGGGCAGATGAACCTGTCGACACTGTGGGTGTCATCTCCCCGCCTGTGAGCAGTATGCCCTGTGACCTGTACGTATACAGGACTGAGAGGGCGCCGGACTTGCAACCTACCATGGGGGCAGGTAAATTCAAATTAATTTGTAGAAACCAGGTGAATGACCCTTGGAGAAAATGGGACAGAGCAAATTTTTTTAGAAAGCGCAAAGAAAATAGATGAGCACAAGCAACAAAAGATAAAAGGCAGAGAATTTAGACTTCAAATTAAAAACTTCTATACATCAAAGGACGTTATAAGAAAGTGAAAAGACAACCTAAAGAACAGAAGAGCATGTTTTTAAGTCATATATCTGGTACAGTTTTAGTATCCAGAACATATAAAGAATTCCTAAAACTCAACAACAAGGAGACAAACAGCCCACTGTAAAAATGGGCGAGGAGGTCCTGGCTGGGTGTTTCAGTTGGTCAGAGCTTGTCCCAATGCACGAAGGTTATGGGTTTGGTCCTTGGTCAGGGCACATGCCAGAATCAAACAATGAATACATAAATAAGTGGAACAGCAAGTCGATTTTTCTCTCTCTCCCTTCTTCTCTCTCTTTCTCTAAAATCAATGAAAAAAATTTTAAAGTATGCAAAGGACATGAACAGATATTTGTCATAAAAAGATATACAGATGGCCCATAAGTGCATGAAAAGATGCTCAATATCATCAATCATTAGGAAAATGTCAATCCAAAAAAAGCATGATGCAGTACTAGTGTGCACCTACTAGGATGGTGATAGTTTTTAAAAAACAGAAAATAAGTGTTGGCAAGGATGTGGAAAATTGGAACCTTCATGGGAACGTAAAATGATGCAGCTTTTAGGGAAAACAATTTGGCGGGTCTCCAGAAAGCTGAACAGAATTGCCACATAACCCAGTAACGGCACTCGTAGGTGTACACGCAAGAGAACTGGAAGGAGGGGCTCAACACATGCTCCAGTGTCCACTGCACTCCCATTCACATCAGCCAGAATGCAGGACCAACACAGGTGCCCAGCAGATGAATGGAGAAAATGTGGTGTGCACATGGCCATAAAAAGGAATGAATGCTGATACATGCTACAACGTGGGTGTAGCTTGAAAATGTTATGCTAAGTGAAATAAGCCAGACATACAAAAAAAACAAATATTTTATTCTTCTACTCACATAAAATATCTAGAATGGGTAAAATCAGATAGAGACGAAGAAGATTAGAGGTTACCAGAGGGGCTGGAGTGAGGGGAGAATTACTGCTTAACTGTTGTAGAGAATTCTGTTTGAGGGGATGGAAAGTTTTGAAAATGGATGGCCGTGATGGTGGTACAACACTGCATATAATTAAAACCACCGACCTGCACACATGAAAACGGTGAGAATGGTGTTTTGTTATGTGTATAATAAGGTACTATTCTTAAAGGATTGACTAAGGTGATAGAACTGAGAGGACATTGTGTTATTTTGGTATCATCAACTACCTAGAAATCTGACAATCATTTCATGTAGAATTTATAAACCGTATTGCCTTCTTCCCACAGAGGAATAAGGAAGAAATTTGTGTGTTGGTTTTTTTTTCCCTTTTAATTTGACAGAACAGGTAAATCACAATCAGTCTGTTTATAGGCCCTGAAGGCTGCCTTACAGGGAGATGCCTCCCTTGCAGAGAGCATGTGGCAGTTTACAGACCTCTCTTACACTTGACCTTGCAATGATTCTGTATTACATTTCACCAAAATTCACAAAGGTCTGGTTTTTGCTTTCCAGGTCTGATAGAAGTCTGGATCATCCTGCTGGAGCAGCTAACAGCAGCTGTGTCCAACTGTCCGCGGCAGCACCAACCGCCAACCTTGGACTTACTCTTCGAGCTGTTGAGAGACGTTACCAAAACACCTGGTGAATATTTCTATGTCTGTCATGTGGGGCAGGTGTTACACATACCATGTTTTTCAGGAAGGTATTTCTGCAAGTGCCTACCTGTTTCACTGCTGTTCCCTAGACAGCATAGTAGGTGCTCAAGTAAATATTTGTTGACTATGATGCAGTGATGTTTAAGGTATGCCCTACGATTATTTACAAGTCTTTCCTTCAGTCCATTTACAAATAATGGTGGCCAGTTAGTTGAGTGCATTGGAGCCCCATAATAATCAGGCCAAGGCTGTGGTATCAGTCCCTTCGTGAGCAGTGCTTTACTCTGTTCCATAAATACAACCTCCTTCTTTGGCTGGGCCTCACAGGCTCTTGGCCATAGCGCTGTCAGTAGGGCTCACCATGTCTCCTGCTGACATAAACCACTCAAATCTATGTGCAGTATTAATCCAGCAACACCGTGACTGCATGAAGGTCTCAGGTGAGTAGATTTGGGAAAAGACGTTTAGTCATTACCAATAATGTGGGAAGAGAACATCCCTTAGAAAGTTATTTCTTTCTGAATTCAGGTTTGTATACACACTTCCTCATCTAAATTTTCCCAAGACAAAGGGAATTTTTATAGAAATTTTAGTTTTCACTAACAGAATCAGAACCACAAAAGAAATCAGTAGTTTATAGTAATAAGAGGGGTTTTGTATTCAAAATAAACTAATGAAGACTTGATCATTGATACTGTTTTAAAATCTATTGCAAAGTTTATATTGTAATTTTTTTTTCAGGAAAATCATCATAGCTACTCTCATACATTAAAAAGTTAAATGCTTTGTAATAAGAATTTTAAAAATTTACCTTTCTCACAGAGGTTTTCATTGTGGCATTGTGTATAAAGCAAAATAGAGAAGCCCCTTAAATGTCCACCAAAAAGAAATGGATAAGTAATCTGTTGTATAAACATACAATGGAATGGTATTGGCAATAAAAATTAGGAGTCTCTAAATTTTCTGACAGGGAATACTCTCTAGCACATGCTGTTAAGAGCAAAATATCAACATGTAGACCAAGATTTACATTATCCCATTTATATAAAAGTAATAAAAAAAAACTCTGTATTTCCATTTCACATAAAAATATACTTACATTTTAAGGATATTTTCTTAAATGCACACATGTATCTGTATGTTTATATCTGGCAACTAAGTAGTAGATCAAGATACTTAAGCTTTATTAGTACTATTTGAACTTTTATGAATGCATTCATATAGCACTAGATAACTAAAATAATGCAGAAACAAGTCAGAAAATTGCTGTTGGAAACCTATATCCCGCAATCAGCGGTAAGTGGTTTTTCCTTGCACCTTCTCAAGAGCAGGGCGCTCCTTCAGAAGAGATTGGCGTTGCCAAGAGACCAGCCAAGAGCTTCCCTGGTATCTCAGGAGAGTCGCCAAGATCACAATTCTGATGCTGACTTTTCTTTTCCAGGGCCAGGGTTTGGGATCTATGCAGTTGTTCATCTTCTCCTTCCTGTTATGTCCCTCTGGCTCCGCCGTAGCCATAAAGACCATTCCTACTGGGATGTGGCCTCCGCCAACTTCAAGCACGCCATCGGTCTGTCCTGTGAGCTGGTGGTGGAGCACATTCAAAGCTTCATACACTCAGGTACCTGCAGTGCCCAAGCAGTTGGCGTGGAATATTTATTTAGTAGGCGGCCACATTGTCTAAAAGTGCTTAGTAAATCCCTAATGCTCACCAGTGCCTGATTTTTGTCCAGGAAATTATTAAAATGGAATCACGTAGTCAATGCCAGCCTTCTGATAGTAGGTTTTCAAAAAGAAAATTGGTACCTATGTGTCCTGTACACAGTGATCCAATGGAATATTTAAAATGTATGTGCAGGCAAAAATAAAATGCCTGCTACAGTCTAGGATATCTGTGCATTAGGAGAGGGGAGGCAAATTCAGTTATATAATGCATTAAAAAAAATATCCCCAGCCCTGGCTGGCATAGCTCAGTGGATTGAGTGCGGGCTGCGAACCAGGCATCGCAGGTTCGATTCCCAGTCAGGGCACATGCCTAGGTTGCAGGCCATGTCCCCCAGCAACCACACATTGATGTTTCTCTCTCTCTCTCTCTCCTTCTCCCTTCCCTCTCTAAAAATAAATAAATAAAATCTAAAAAAAAAATCTCATATAAGTGGAATCAAGTGGCATTTGTCCTTTAAAAAAAAATATATATCCCCGTGGCCTGGGGCTGAGGGAGGGGTGTATCCTATTGTCCTGCTTCATCTGGGGGTGGGGGCTAAATGGAGGAGGCAGCGTTTTAGAAAAGGCTGACTTTATGGGCAAGAAGTTAATTAACATGTTAGGAGTAAGGGAAGTTTCTCTTAATATCTGTGGCACTTCAAAAAAAAAAAAGATTTGGAAGTGTGGAGTGGACAGTGTGTTGAAGCCAGGCACCAAGGAATATGACCACTCTGGTACCAGTGGAGCAAATTAGTGAAATACAGGCTCCAGCTCAGGAGTTTGCTGTAGGAAGATCTGGAATTTTGAGAGCAGAAGAAATATTGCTGCTGGCTCAAGGTTACAAACGAAAAAGGGAAAGACACGCAGAACTGTAAAGTATGGGGGTGGTGAGAGGCTTGCTTGTTGGAGGGGTTAGAGAAATTAATGAGAACTGGACCCCCAGTGAAAGTCAAAAAGCAAAGAGAGAAAGTGGTGTCTCTACTAAGCTTAGTAAAATGATTTGGGGGCTGGGGGAAGGAGGGAGAGGGGAGCAGCGCCAGGAAACCTAACTGAGAAGGAAGAGGCATGGATGTTTCCACGTGTGGGTGATCACTGTGTCCCTGGGGGTAGATATTCTTGACCAGGTCATTGCTTTGCACAACCAGGACCCTTGAGGATTCTACTGAAATTTGCTTCTGTGGCATCACAAGGACTTTGAGGGAAAGAACACTGGTGTATTCCTTGAATTGGGCAAACGGAATGTGATTTTTAGAAGTCTCGTTTTCTTTAACCTGGGGAGAGTGTGGAGGCTAAAGCCAGACTGAAGGGGTTTAGACTGTGGTAGAGCAGGAGAGATTTTTGTCTGTTTATTTTCCAACAGCATTTAATCCAATTTAATTCAACTATCAGCAGTACAGGAAGTATGTTTTATTTTTCCCTCCTTTTTATAAGAATTTTAATTTTTTACTAGCTAGTTTTCAGGCTACATAAATTCATATTCTATTCTACATAGATAAATTATATACTTAACTTTGACAAATGTACACATAAAGTGAACCACATATTTCATCTTGATATGGCAAAAATGGATATACATATTTTATCACTCAGGTATTTTTTTAATCACTCAGACGTTCCCCTTTTGCTGTAGTCGCCATTTCCAGCCATTCATGTAGCGTGGCGAGGAGTGACAGCCTGCTTTGCTTCCCCCTGCAGACATCAGGTATGAGAGCATGATCAACACCATGCTGAAGGACCTCTTTGAGCTGCTGGTCGCCTGTGTGGCCAAGCCCACGGAAACCATCTCCAGAGTGGGCTGCTCCTGTATCCGGTGAGAGGAGGGCTCTTGGCTCTCTACGAAATTGGAGTTGTTATTATAAAATCCCAGGGAGTTAAATTATCTTTTGTGGAAACAATCTACTCTTCAGATTATTTTTTATAAAAATGACTATGCACTTGTATCTTCATTTCAGTGTTCGGTTGCCACATACCTATTGTGTGGGCATGGTAAATGGTCCTCTGCAGCACAGAGAGAGATAGAAGCCAAGGTCCCTACCCTCAGGGAGCAGCCTGTTCTAAAGGACATCACAGGGACAGTCACGTGAAAAGTCACAACAGTCAGGAGCAGCTGTGAATACCAAGAAATGACAGGAGGGGAGTAGAATAGTCACCAGGGCTTTTTGTAGTAATGACACCCAATCAGATCTCCCAAGGGAAGCTTTTTGACAAGCGGGGACTGTGCAAGCAGGAGAATAGCATAAGTACATGGAAATAAGAATTACAAGTGACAGAGGGGTGATTTATTGTTTGGTTTGTTATTTGTAGAGGAGTTGTGGACAACAGGGCTAGAATGGAAAAATGAATATGGAATATACACAGTCTTGCATGCGAGCCTAAGTCTAAACATTGACCTGTTGACATTGTTACATGAAAATGGGTTAGGAAGTAGTAGTATGACAACGAAAAACCAGATGGCCCAGAGGCAAGAGTGATGAGAGACGGCAAGACTTACAAGGAAACTGTGGAATAAATGTGTGTACGTGCCTGTAAGGCCTTAAGTTTGTGGCAGTAAAATGTATGGCTTCCAGACCTCTAGTTTCGTCTGGCAGGTATGTCCTCGTGACAGCGGGCCCCGTGTTCACGGAGGAGATGTGGAGGCTGGCCTGCTGTGCGCTGCAGGACGCGTTCTCCGCCACGCTCAAGCCCGTGAAGGTACAGTGCTCGGAGAGTGCCCCCTTCGAACAGGGTCCAGTCCTCCTCACTCCCTGGTGCCCCGGCAGGTTGGCCACCGGGACTCCGCCTTGCTCCTCCTAGCAGGCAGTGTCACTTGAAGTCTTGCAGAGGGAGAGAAAGCAGCAATGGGGTCAGTACTTTTGTCCCAGACACAGTGGTACTGTCAGACTGGAGACAGAGCGAGGAGCCACGAACCCAGATGCACCCAGTGAACGACTGCATTTCTCCCCAGGACCTGCTGGGCTGCTTCCACAGCGGCACCGAGAGCTTCAGTGGGGAAGGCTGCCAGGTGAGGGTAGCGGCCCCCTCCTCCTCCCCCAGTGCTGAGGCCGAGTACTGGCGCATCCGAGCCATGGCTCAGCAGGTAAGGGCTTTTGATCCCAGGGGCTCTAGAAGGTCAGCATGTTGCTGGGAGTCCCTCCTGAAGGTCCTCTGTCACCAGGCTGTCTTTCATTCCTGTAGGAGCCTATATCTCCTGCCTCCAACCTCCTGCCTGTACCCTTCTTTACCAGAAATGACCTGAGCCCAGTCAGCAGCATTATGGTCCTCCCCACCATCACTTGTTTGTTGCATCCTCCAGATCAAATCATGTCCTCTTTCCACTTGGCCATGCACTTCATACCTAGCTTGGTTTGCTTGGACTGCTTATAAGTATTTGCTTAAATATTATTGCTACTGCTAGACTATGAATGTCTAAGGATGGCAAACTTACTTGATATTTTTCTCTTCTCCCAGTCAGAGTACGGAGCTTAACATTGACAAGTGTCTTAATAAATTTGAGTTGAATGTAGCTGATCAGTAAAATGAAAATGTACTTCCCCATACAGGTTCACTGTGTAGTTTTCTGGCACTTGTCAGAAGTTATAATATGTCTGGCTAGGAGTGATGATAATCATTCCTAGAGAAGGGAAAGGGTGGTCCTCCAAGGGGGTGGCTTCTCTACAAAGAAGCTATTACACCCGGCTAGATAAAGAACGTTCCCATGAGCATGCAGTGGTCTTTCAACCACGTCCCACCACTCAGGGGGAATGAGGAAATGCCCGTGGACTCTTCTGAAACAGATCGTTAATGGGAAGAACAGCAGAGACCATTCAGCGAGTCTTCCACTCCCTAGTATCTCTCTTTCCTCCTCAGCCCCAAACCTTCCTCCTATATTTACTCTTCACATGACCCAGTATTCCATAATCTACAAAATTTGGACAGAAAATGTTCCTTAAAAATACTCCTATTTTCAAAGGGAAGTAGTGAAGGTAGGTTAAATCACATACAACAAAATCTTTTGAGTCAGAACGCGGGACATGGTTACGCTTCGTCACTTCCGTCAGGACTGCTGATGCAGCCCACCTGCTCTCCGGACAGTGGCAAAGTCCTGATTAACTCCTTTTATTTTATTTTTTTGTGTGCCACAATGAGAGAATTTCTTTTACAAACAGCCCCTCTTTATGTACTTTTAATTAATATTAAACATCAGTGCCTGCTGTTTGGAGCATAATGCATTATCATGTGCTAGAAGTAGTGGTATTGTTAGTGTCAGCAGCCAACATTTATTGAATATTTGCTCTTCTGTTCTAATACTTGGCCTACATAATACATAAATCATTCATTTAATTCTCTCGACAAATATCTGAGGTAGGAAACCATTATCAACCTCATTTTTATAGGTGGGAAAATGAGTAGAGAGAGTAAGCAACTTGCCTCAGCCACCCAGCTAATCTCCGAGTCAGGTGGGCAGCGGCGGAGCCCTGAACTGTCCCTCTGTGTACCCTTACAGGTGTTTATGCTGGACACTCAGTGCTCACCGAAGACTCCAAACAACTTTGATCATGCTCAGTCCTGTCAGCTCATCATTGAACTGCCTCCTGATGAAAAGCCCAATGGACACACCAAGAAAAGGTAAGAGCGAAGTGTCCACCTGTAGGGTGTTCACAAAGAGGAAAGTCTGCTTATTCCCAGTTCTTGCTCATTGTAGTCCAAGCTTTTCCTAAGAATACTGAAATTCACAGTGTCATTTAACAAAGGTTGTCATAAGAAATTGTTAGCTTGTTAACCATATTTCCCACATTTCAGATGTATTCGTTTGTAGGGCTGCCACAGAAAAGTACCACGGACTTGGCGGCTTGAACAACAAGTTTATTTTCTCCCTGTTCTGGAGGCTGGAAGCAGAGAGTGAGCTGCGGCCAGGGTTGGTTTCTTCTAGGTTTCTAGATGGGCGTTTCCTCCCTGGGCCTGCACAGGGTCTTCCCTCCGCGCCTGTCTGTGTCCTCACCTCCTCTTTTATAAGGACACCAGTCATACCGGATTAGTATCCACCCCAAGGACCTCTTCTTGATCTAGTTGTTTCTATAGAGACCGCTCTCCAGAGGTCATCACAGTCTGAGGTACTATGGGCTGGGGGTACATCTCAGCATGTCCATGCATCATACACATGGTATTTTTTTTTAATAATTGTAATTTGAGATGTGATCCGTGTTGTTTCATTGAGAAATACATAAAGTTCTTATGAGCAAAATAGCTGTCAGGAGACAAGAGAAGATCTGTGCCCTGCCACAGGAAGCCTGTCCTCTTCAATACAGGCAGACCCAGGGATCTGGCAGGTTCCGCTCCACCGCACCGTGGCAATGAAGCAAGTAGCACAACAAAGCAAGGCATAGATTTTTTGCTGGTAGAGGGTTTTGCCTTCAATTGTTAAAGATCGCAGCATTCAATTGTGAAGTGCAGTAAAACGAGATGGGCCTGCACTGTCATCCTAAGAACTCCTGGTCTCAAAGGTGAAGGACTGAAGTTTTCCATGTTTAAACTTCCAACAAACAAATTGTAATGATGAGAATGATTTGGGCACAATATGTGAAGTCTAGTGGCCAGGTATGTCCATTCCTGCTTAGCTCTGAGGAAACACTCAGAGAGGCTGAGCCCCTTGCGCATGGGCACACAACTGGGAAGTGGTGGAGCCAGAATCAAAACTGTTTCCATGTTAGGAGAGTGTGTGATTTTTCCAAAAGTCAGCGGCTTAGTACAGCGGTGTGATTTAAAAATAGTACCTGGAAACTGCGCTGAAATGGTTGTGTTAGTCAAGTGTGTGGTGCGTACAAAAGAACATGTGGAAAGTTCAAAAGTGAGAAAGAATAAATGAAACTAAAGTAACTATGAACCTGTCGCCCACCTTCAGAAGTAGAACTTTACCAATGCCCCGCATGCCCCTCTCCTGCTGGTCACTCATTTTCGTGGGTGTATCATTTCTCTCTGTTTTGAGTACCACATGTTGTATGTTCCTTTTCATATCTTTAAAGCAATGGTCTAGTTCAGACTTTCCATTTTTCCCCCCCTGTTTTCTTTTTTTTTATTTCTAGCTCCCTTCCACCCAATTATTCTTGCTGAAAATATTTTTTGAAGTAAAAGTGGGGGAAAGGAGTAATAGACTAAATTCACATTATAAGTAAAACAGGAAAATAGTCTACTATTTATATGCTTTTGGCTTAAAAGTTTTCAGACATTAAGATTTTTAATTTATCAACATGGTTCATCGGCTTACTTGGTATTTTTAATGGATACTTAGCCCCTCAATGAAATAAAGTAAAGCACACACACAAAAACATGAAAATGGCAGAGGCCATTGTGCCTAAAGCATTCCCAAGCATTCCTTGAGCATTTCACATTCTTGGGTTTGACACAGGTGAAGTCCATACAAGCTGCAGTAGAAGATGCGTTAGACCTAAGAAAAGTTTGTTTATGCTAATCAGCTGCATCCTCAAAGGTCCGTATGGAGAAAAAAATACGTCTAAATTAAATCCAGATTGCAACTCTTAAAGAGAAATATGGGTTTTGTTTTTAAATCAGTTTGACATTGATAACCTTAAGCTTTACACAATTCACATCATCTTAATGGAGCTTTAAGTTGTGCCATTGACCCTGAGCAACATGGGTTAGGGGTGCCAACCTCCCGCACCGTCAAAAATCCACACTTGACTCCCTCAAAATTAAACTACTTGTAGCTTACTCTTGACCAGAAGCCTTAATGATAATATGAATAGTTGAGTAACACATATTTTGTATATGTATTCTTACAATAAAGTAAGCCAAAGAAAAGGTAATATTATTAAGAAAATCATCATAGACAAAATATATTTACAATATTTATTGAAAAAAACCCATGTGTACTACAAACCCATTATCTCATAAACCAGCCACTTCTTAGGCAGCTCATTCTCAGTTATCCAGTCTGGACACCTGCTTCCCTTGGCAGTGGAAGCGGAACGGGAAGGTGTGAGTTTCAGCACTTCACAGTCCCCTTCGTGAAGGGTTGGCTGAGAGCAAGGTTGAAACAATTGGGTGCCACAGATTGAAAAATCACCTATCGACTTTTGTTTGCTTCAGATCTTTCTTAAGAGTTGCATGTCTATAAGCCATTGTTTTACTTTTTGGATACCTTTCTAGAACTTTGATCTCCACCATTGCTTCTTTGTCCACTGTTTTCTTATTACTGCACCACTTAGCGTGAACCTAAAGGAAGGGGATTTTCTGTCCTTTTTCACAGGCACAGTTAGCCATTTTACATCCTAAACCATCGAAGGCAGTGTGTTGATTGATAGAGATGTTCCATTACTCAAACATGGCCTTGCATCAGCCCTCTTTTTAAATGTTTGCTGGCAAAGGGCCTCCCATTTCTCATGGATGGTACCAGAAAATGTCCTGTGGGCTACGGTGGTTATTCCTTCAGAAGACTGATTGAACTCACCCCTCTGGCTGTGCTTCCTACATCAGGGGTCCGGGCTGCCAGGGCGGTGGGGATGACAATGACATGTCGGAGCCATTTCTCACGGACAGCATTCCTTCCAGGTGGTGGTCTATTCAGGCGCCTGTGCAGACAACCAGTGTTGTTTTTGTTTGAGACGTAGCACTACTGTCACCAGACTTTCCCCCAGGCCTGTGAGGACTTGACAGTGCAGTGAGGAAGACAGACACAGGATTAGGAGGATTTGCCTTTTTAGTTAGGCCCCTACAGTTGTGCACACAAAGCCCTGGACCAGCCTGGCACCTTTGAGAGCCCTCTGCTTCAAAAGAATGCACACTCAGGGCCCCTAATACCTTAAGTAACTTACCAGACATGACTCACATAGGAGCCAAGGAGTGGGGAGAGAGAGTTGGTGTTTAACGGGAATAGAAGGTCTGATTGGGGTGATGAAAAAAGGTACTAGAAATAAAGAGTGGCAACAGTTACCCAACATGGTATATGTACCACTGAATGCCACTGAATTGTACTTTTTAAATTGGTTAAAATAGTAACTTCCTCATGTATGTCTTACACAAAAAATAATAAAGTTCCTTAAATGGTGCGTTAGAAAGGCTCCTGGGTTGTGAAGGACAGTTCTTCGCTGCTTCCTCATTCCGTCTTTGCCGAGCATACTGTTTCCCCCAGGGAACTGCTGCATGAGGAGCAAGGTGAGCCTTTAAATGCAGGGAGGATTTTTGTTTTTTTCTGCTGGTTAAAAGAAGAACTTTCTCAGGGATATCAGTGCCGTGATAGAGTGACACTACCCCTCTGTGTCTCTTTTCCAATCTCAACTGGTCGGACGTCTATAACCCTACAAGGCCTCCTCCACTCAACACGCAAGGATGTTAGAGAGAGCCACACATCAGTACCTTTGAAAGCGGTCAGGTTTGAATGATTAGAGGAGGCAGAACAGGGGGACAGACAGGGATGGCCCTACAGACCTGGCTGCCACAGCTGAGTCCACTGCCCCAGCAAATTCATTGGAGGAGATAGGGTACGGCCCCCCACAGACTGGCAGAGGGCAGGAGGGTCGGCGTCTGAGAATCTAGCTCCCTTCCCTATTGTGGTGCTTGCAGCTCCAGAGAGACCAGTAGACACAGAGAAGACACATGTAGGACCTCCTGGCCACAGCACAGCAGCACGACTAGCCACAGGGAAACAGGCAGAAGCCAAATGGGCTTGAGAACCCACTGTTCCCTCAGCCTGCCTCATCCCATGATCACAGTGGTGCCCAGAGACCTCAGCGACCCAAGCACAGTGAGGGTACCCATCACCCTGGTCACACAGATGGTGGCTCCCACAATGGCCTTGGAACCTGCTGACTTATTAAAATCAAAAAGTACCTAAATAAGAAAGATGTTCGCTACTTCAAATGCAACTTCAGAGGAACGGCCCAGGTCACAAAAGTAACCCAAAAAGAAAATACCAAGTCTCCAGGGACCAAAGTCATGGAAGAATGTGATCTAAATGATAGAGAATTTAAAATAGCAGTCAGTTCAGTAGCTCAGGAATAAAATTAATGAAGAGAAGGAGTATTTTACCGAAGAAATTGACACTCTGAAAAAGGAACAAATTCTGGAGCTGAAGAACCCAAAAAATGAGATGAAGAATGTGACCATGTGGAAGAGGATTAGCAAGCTCAAAGACAAAACTCTAGAAATGATTCAGGAGGAAAAGGAAAGGAAAGTTTTTTTAAAAATGAAAGAACTGTATGAGAACTACCTGACTACGTTAGAAGGAAAACATAAGGATAACAGGTGTCCTAAAATTAGAGGAGGGACAGAGAACCTATTTAAAGAACATATAAGAACAAGAAGCTAACAAAAAAGCCCTTTAAAAAGATAATTTCTAAAGCAAAAAGACCTCTCTAAGACATTTTTTTTAAATTTTATTTAGTTTTAGAGAGAGAGGGGAAAGGGGAGAGAGAAAGAGAGGGAGAGAAACATCAATGTGCAGTTGCCTCAAATGCACCCCCTACCAGGGACTGGCCAGCAGCCCAGGCATGTGCCCTGGCTGGGAATCGAACCAGCGACCTTTTGGTTCACAGTTAGGCACTCAATCCACTGAGCCACACCAGTCAGGGCTCTAAGACATATTTTATATTAAAACTGCCAAAAGTCAGTGATAAAGAGATTTCCCAAGGCAGCCAGGAGGAAAAACACAGTAACCTACAAAGGAAATCCACCAGGCTAACATTTGATTTCTCAGCAGAAACTCTACAGGCAGGGAGAGAATGAGTGATATATTCAAAATGTTGAAAGACAGAAATCACCAGCCAAGAATTCTCCATCCAGCTAAGTTATCCTTTAGATATGATGAGAAATAATGGCTTTCCCAGACCAAAGAAAGCTGAGGGGACTGGGCACCACTGGGCCTACCTTACGAGCAATGCTGGGAGGAGTTTTTCTACCTGAAACAGAAAGACAGCAGCACACAAAACTTTGAGTAAGGTGACAGAGAGGAGCAGAAAACTTCCCCTCTATTTCAGATACGGTGTTAACACTTAATTAGAATACAAAAGTTAAAGAGGAAAGGGCATAAAAAATAATTAGAGTTCCTTTAGTGTGGTGATGAAGGTCCAACATAAAAAGGCATAGTTCATGACGACAAAAACATACAAGGGGAGGAGTACAAGAAGGGAACTTGTAGAGGCAAACAAAGGAAGCACGCTATAAGAAGAAAAAGGACTATTTTGTTTATGGTATATCTTATACAAACTTCTTGGTAATTGCGGAACTGAGATATGAAACAGTGAAAAAAAGAAGAAACCGAAAGTCAGCATAGAAAACCACTAAACTACAATAGCAGACAGAAACACAATAGGAAAACCATGGAGATACAGAGCAATCAAAAACACAGGATAAAATGGCAGTAGTGAGTCCTAATATATCAATAATTGCCTTTAATGTAAATGGACTGAATTCACCCATCAAAAGGCATGGAGTAGTGAGATGGTCTATAAAGCAAGACCCAACTATTGGGTTGGCCAAAAAGTCCATTTATTTTTTTCCATAAAATAAGACACATTTTTTTATTTTTAGCAATATTATTGATTTGGATATTTGAGTATGTTGGCCATCTTCCACTATTGGCGTTAGTGGGTAGAGGCCAGGGGTGCTGCCAAACATCTTCCAATGCATCAGACAGACCACAGCAAAGAATTATTTGGTCACAATGTCAATAGTACCAAGAAGCTCTGCAAACCATTTCTAACATGTTCGGTCTATCACAGCACCTTCATATACTGCACTAATCTTTTTGCATCTCAGTTATATTTTTACCCTTCTTGAAATAATAAAGCATGATACAGATCATCCAGACAGCAACCTTTTCAGACCAGGGTACGAAACTTGAAATCAACTATAAGAAAGCTGGAAAAATTACACGTATTTGGATATTAAACAACATGCTACCAAACAACTCTTGGATCAGTGAAGAAATGAAAGAAAGCAAAAGATACATAGAGACAAATGAAAATACAGCATATCAAAATCTTTGTGATGCAGCAAAAGTGTTACTAAGAAGGAAGTTTATAGCAATACAGGACTACGTCAAGAAGCAAGAAAATTCTCCAACAATCTAACACTATACCTTAAAAAAGTAGGAAAAAAAATAAAGCAAACCCAAAATCTGTAGAAGGAAAGAAATAATATCTACAGAAATAAATGAGAGACTAAAAACACTAGAAAACATTAATGAAATGAAGAGCTGGCTTTTTGAAAAGATAAACAAAATTGACAAACCTTTAGCTAGACTCATGAGGGAAGAGAGAAGACTCAAGATCAGCAAGGAGAGAGGTTACAGCAATGTCTCAAAAATACAAAGAATCATAAAAGGATGCTATGAGAGGCTATATGCCACCACATTGGATAACCTAGAAGAAATGCATAAATTGTTAGAATCATACAGCCTTCCTAGAGTGAGTCATGAAAAAAATAAAAAATCTGAATAAACCAATCACTGGTAAGGAAACTAAAACAGTAATCAAAATCTCCCAAAAAGCAAAAGTCTAGGACCAGATGGCTTCACTGGTGAATTCTACCAAACTTTCAAGGAAAATTTAATACATATTCTTCCCAATCTCTTCCAAAAAATTAAAGAGGAGGGAATGCTTCCTAACTCATTTTATGAGGCCAACGTTACCCTGATACCAAAACCAGTTAAGGATGCATCAAAAAAATTATATGCCACTATCTCTGATGAACATAGATGCAAAAATTCTTAACAAAATACTAGCAAATCAAATACAACAATATGTTAAATGGGTCACACATGACCATCAAGCAGGATTCATTTCAGCGATGTGCGAGGATGGCTGAACATCCGCAAATTAATGTGACACGCCACATTAGCAGAATGAAGGGAAAAATCATCTGTTCAATAGATTTAGAAAAAACATTTCACATGATGCAACATCCATTTATAAGAACTCTCAATAAAATGGGTAGAGAAGGAAAGTACCTCAACATAATAAAGTCCATGTATAACAAATCCACAGCTAACATCATACTCAGTGGTGCAAAACTAAATACTTTTGCTCTGAGAACAGGAAGAAGACAAGGATGCCCATTCCCACCCCTCTATTCAACACAGAGCGGAAGTCCTAGCCACAGCAATCAGGCAAATAAAAGAAATAAAAGGCACCTAAATTAGAAAGAAAAATAATAAAACTGTCACTATTTGCAGACAACATGATTTTATATACAGAAAACTTTAAGGATTCCATCAAAAAAATCTTTAAAAAAATAAACAAACGCAATGAAATTGCAGGATACAAAATCAATATACAGAAATCTGTTGTGTCTTTACGAACTAATAAAGAACTATCAGAAAGAAATGAAATAAACAATCCCATTTACAATAGTAACAAAAAGAATACAATACCTAGGAATAAACTCAGCAAAGGGGGTAAAAGACCTGTATACTGAAAACTGTAAGAGAGTACTGAAAAAATTGAAGACCCAAAGGAACAGAAATACATTCCATGTTCTTGGGCTGGAGGAATGAACATGCTCACATTATCTAAAGCAATCTGCAGATTCAGTGCCATCCCTATTAGAAAGCCAGTGGTATTTTTCACAGAAATAGAACAAAAGTGTTTGGCTTTCCTTCATGTCACGTTCTGGAAGTGCTGAACCTTTTACATACAGGGTCCAGCAGAAGTAACGCCTGCTTGAGTGGTTGGCAGGGTACATCAATGTCTTCCATGAGACAGACCTCCGTTTGAACATTTCACCTAATATGTCATATGGTGTGCTTGAGTGTGATGTTGTTATGTTGCAGAATGGCATGATTATGATTTTATAATAAAAGATTTTGTAATTTAAAAAAGAGGCATTATTTGTGCCAGACCCTGATGCATGTAGGGGTGTCCAACCTGCAACCCAGGATGGCTATGAATGCAGCCCAACACAAAATTGTAAATTTACATAAAACATTATGAGATTATTTTTTGTTTTCATTAGCATTTGTGTATTTATTGTGTGGCCCAAGACAACTCTTCTTCTTCCAGTGTGGCCCAGAGACATCCAAAGGTTGGACACCCCTGCAACAGTTAATCCTGGTAAATGATTTTGGGCCTTAGAAAGCTAGACTTCAATAAGATTGCTAAATACTTCGGGTTTAAGAAAAAAAATCCAGTTAAAATTAATAGAGCTCAACAGAAATTGTTACTTTTTGATTTGATATGTTAATTTATTACTCATAACTATAACAGGAAATAAAATGTGTCCTATCCCAAAATTGTGCTTATATAAAACAGTCGTCATAAAACTATTATTTTCCTAAGGCTTATAGATCATTGTTAATCAGTATTATAATAATTCTGGTAGAATTATTAGACTAGACTTTTAAAATGTCAAGAATTCCATTTATTGTGATTTAAATGGTTAGTGTGTAATGCCCTTTTTAAGGAAGGCATTCAAATACAAGTAATTTAGTTTGTAATTTTGCGTATGTCACTGTGAGTTGTTTAACACTTTTAAAATATCTTATATAAGGCAAGAGCTTACTAATCAATCCCTTCCTTTTCACTTGAAGTGTTTCTTTCAGGGAAATTGTGGTGAGCTTACTGTCTCATCAGGTATTGCTCCAGAACTTATATGATATCCTGTTAGAAGAGTTTGTCAAAGGCCCGTCTCCTGGAGAGGAGAAGGCTATCCAAGTGCCAGAAACCAAGCTGGCTGGCTTCCTCAGATATATCTCCATGCAGAACCTGGCCGTCATCTTTGACCTGCTGCTGGACTCCTACAGGACAGCCAGAGAGTTTGACACCAGCCCTGGGCTGAAGTGCCTGCTGAAGAAAGTGTCCGGCATTGGAGGGGCCGCCAACCTCTACCGCCAGTCGGCGATGAGTTTCAACATCTACTTCCACGCGCTGGTCTGTGCTGTTCTCACCAATCAGGAAACCATCACGGCCGAGCAGGTGAAGAAAATCCTTTTTGAGGACGATGAGAGAAGCACAGATTCGTCGCAGCAGTGTTCGTCAGAAGATGAGGATATTTTTGAGGAGACTGCCCAGGTGAGCCCCCCGAGAGGCAAGGAGAAGAGGCAGTGGAGGGCTCGGATGCCGTCTCTAAGTGTCCAGCCCATCAGCAATGCAGACTGGGTGTGGCTGGTCAAGAGGCTTCACAAGCTGTGCATGGAGCTGTGCAATAACTACATCCAGATGCACTTGGACCTGGAAAACAGCATGGAGGAAGCGCCCATCTTCAAGAGCGACCCGTTCTTTATCCTTCCCTCCTTCCAGTCCGAGTCATCCACCCCGTCCACTGGGGGGTTCTCGGGGAAAGATACACCTTCCGAGGATGACCGGAGCCAGACGCGGGATCACCTAGGCGAGTCCCTGAGCCTGCGGGCGGGCAGCGGGGAAACACTGATGCTGCCCCCGAGCCCTAAGGTGGAGAAGAAGGACCCCAGCAGGAGGAAGGAGTGGTGGGAAAACGCGGGTAACAAAATCTACACCATGGCGGCTGACAAAACCATTTCAAAGCTCATGACGGAATACAAAAAGAGGAAACAGCAGCATAACCTGCCAACGTTCCCCAAAGAGGTCAAAGTGGAGAAGAAGGGAGAGCCCCTGGGTCCCAGGGGCCAAGGATCCCCGCTGCTTCAGCGTCCCCAGCACTTGATAGACCAAGGGCAGATGCGGCATTCCTTCAGCGCAGGCCCCGAGCTGCTGCGGCAGGAGAAGAGGCCCCGCTCGGGCTCCACGGGGAGCTCCCTGAGCGTCTCCGTGAGAGACGCCGAAGCACAGATCCAGGTGGGTCCCAGCGGCGTCCCCAGTCAAAGGGGCGCCTGAGACTAAGGCGTGGCGAGTCTGTATCAGTGTGTCAGTGGGGGACAGACATTTTATTATTGGGTAATTTCAGGAACTGTTTTCATGGGTTATAGTAGATATTGAGAAATAAGATGAGACTAACTCTTATAAAATGGATGTGCTTTAACTGGCATGGAGCCCTGAGTTTATCACTTGAAGATGCATTGAAGAAAATTCTCTCATTGTGAAGAATTGTAAAAAGGGGAAGGGCAAAGTGCATAGTATTAGATGGTTATACCAATGAATTGTTTTCATCTCAAGTTTGCTAACCCATCCAGAGCACGTGAAAATTCTCATTCTCAGAGGGCTCTGAGTATTCCTGTTCCTTCCTGTATTCAATATTTGTAATTCCATCATATATCAAAAATGAGCTTGAGAAGAAAACAGTGTTGCTACTGTTTTGTTCGGTTTAAGAATAGAGAGGTAGAAAAAAAACAATAGAGGGATCTGGAATCAGAGCGGGCCCTTTAAAAATAATCTGGTGTTCACCTTAAATGGTGGGCTCCTGCCACAGGCATAATGAATGAACCTCGGCTTCCATGAACCTGTACAGAAATGCATCCTTAGAATGAACATAAATTTAGAAAGAGTCAGAATTTCTTGCAAGATGCATTATTTTCCTCTAAAGTATCTTGAACATAAAACTCAGCTTAATAATTCAGAATCCATTAAAATCATGGACCAGATTTGCAGAAGTCCAGTCAAGCTGTGATGTGACTATTATTTAACAAATGACCTTCCTGACAAATAGCGTGTCTTAATAATTGTTTTTCATGTCTTGGAGATTTGCTCATGATTTTAAAATTTATCATAAATTAAAGTAGGCTATTTCAAGTTTTCTAGGCATTATTATAGTGGCTTCTGATTAGAAGTGTTGTATGTCCTATGGAAATCTCATTATGAAAAAGCAAGAGAGTTTTTAAAACTGAAGAGTCAATAAGAGTTTTGTAGTTGTGAAAGCTGAAAATAAGGTATTTGTCATGTTAGACAAGTCTCTGTAATATGAAGTTAAAATGACAACCTATCAGTAAAGACTGATTTATTACTGACTGAAAGCCTGAGAAAACTCATTTGCAAATTGGCAGGGCTTAGCCACACCTGAGAATTCAGCTGAACGCCCTGGAGCAAGCTCACAATCCTCTTCAATCCTTTCTCTCAGGCGTGGACCAACATGGTGCTAACCGTCCTCAATCAGATTCAGATCCTCCCAGACCCGACCTTCACGGCCCTCCAGCCCGCAGTGTTCCCGTGCATCAGCCAGCTGACCTGCCATGTGACTGACATCAGAGTGCGCCAAGCTGTGAGAGAGTGGCTTGGCCGAGTAGGCCGTGTCTATGACATCATCGTGTAGATGACTCACAGCGAAGAAGTTCTGAAGTTCCAGAGGGAGCAAGGGTTAGAGTATGCCTAGCATCTTCCCCACCACCAGCCCCACTGAAACCAGTGTCTCAAAGAACAGTCAGCTGCTCCCTCACTAATCAGCGTTAGGGGCCATTCTGGACACTAAAGGCTGCATTCAGATGACTCAGAGTGTAGTCTGATTTTGCACATTATTTCAGGAGAGTCTCCCTCCATTCCTTGACACATTTCTAAACCTTGAAGTTTATTTCCCAGTGCTTTTACCTGCCATGTTATTGCCAAATGGGTCACGTTCAAGGACCACTCCTCTGAAAACTTTGCATTGATCCTTTTTCTTTTAATGCAATTGCTAAGGAAATATCTGCTGGTAAGTCAAGCTGCTGTATAAACAGTCAGACATCTAGTACCAGACATTATTCATTAGAGAACGATTATATCATGATTGTGCATTTGGTGGGGAAGAAAACAGCTAGAGAGACATGTTCTTGGATGTCGTAATCAAGAAAAGGGTGACTTTCTCTGTAAAATATCCCAAAACATTTAAAAATTGTCCTAAGTTGTCAAGATTTTCTGGTTGGCACTCACCAACTTTCTTGTTTAAGGTACTGTTGTGCCTTTGTTTCCCTATTTGTAATGGAAGAAAATTCCTAGCAGAATGTCCAGTCCACGTCATGGCAGCCTTTGACACACGGTACCCACTGGTATTTGCTGACACGGATGTTTGCCAAGAGACAGAAGACTGACCAGCTACCCTGGCAGTCCCACCAGTCTCTGCTTTTGCTTTCAAGGCAAAAAAAAAAAAAAAAAAGGGGGAAAGAAAAAATGGTGCCTTAGTCCCTTGTTTTACAGATATTTCTATGCTCCACAGTTATCTGAACATAAGGTTTAACATTTGGTTTTTAAGAAAACAAAACATTGAAATGTAACTCATTTGATAGCCACACCCTCG
The DNA here is from genome assembly GCA_004024845.1 of Tonatia bakeri. Lineage (NCBI taxonomy): Eukaryota > Metazoa > Chordata > Mammalia > Chiroptera > Phyllostomidae > Tonatia > Tonatia bakeri. The sequence goes on from PVIA01005181.1 coordinate 72,955, forward strand.
GAGGAAAGGAAGTGAGTTCTCCATTCAGTGAGCAGACTTCTCAGGGAAGGGGGTGGGGAGTGTGGGGTAGGGAGACCGCTGGATGGGGTGGGAAGGAGGATTATAACGAAATCACTTTAATCTTCAAATATTACACAGCAACCATGTGAAATCATGGTGTCTGTTACACCAGCTCTAGTCCTGGAAGAAAATTAAAGGAGGAGGAGGCACAGAATGAAGTCTAGGAAATGAAGGTTTCAGTTTAAATTATCTTTGCTCTCCAGGAAGTCTACTTACCCCGTGTCTGAAGTCCATTTATTCAGGCCAGTATTTTAAGTGGATATTTCTTTTCTTAAATTTTGCTGGAAAAGTTAATCTGGAACCTTTATCTTACTATGTATAGTATATTGAATATTTCTTAAATACTCAGTCAAGTTCATTCATATATATTCTACAGTTAGTTCCTATGACATATATTATCATTTCCCAGCCCCTAAAAATACATTCATAACTGAATAAGTCATCTTTTAAAAATAGAACATCAACCCTTTGATAGTGAAATAAGGATTTGAAGTTGACAACTGTGCTTAGTGCTGGTATTTGTAAACTTTGTCTTCCTTGAAAAACAGGTGAACTTACCTGCAAGGTTAAGGGGAAGACTGAGCTGATTCACTTAGGCAGTCTGAAAGAAGGAACTTTATCTTTCAGTATGCCACCCAAGTAAAGGTCACTACAGAATCCAGAAGACATTTTTTCACTTCCATGAAACACTCTTTGCCTTCAGATTTTATTCATTAGATAATAATTTGAGTTTAGAAACAGATCAACTACTTAATCGTAACAAGCAATGAATTGTTGGGATAGCAATGAGCTGTGTTCGCGGTTTTGAATGTTATGTCTTGTGAGACAGGTAGGTGCTTTTTTTTTTTTACAAAAGCGGTACACCACAGGTGTTCGTTTTTGTTTTTTGTTTCATTTATGGCTTCTCCTAAATGCAGTTCTCCTTCGTGAGCCTGTGAGTACTACAAAATGTACTGGGGGATGGGGGGAGCTTCTGGATAGTATCAAATCCCAGTAATTACAGAATGTTTTTATATAGCAATTTTTTATAAAGTATAAAAATTTGAAGGAAGCCAGGCCCAATTGATGAATGTCATGTCCCAGAGTATGTTTGCTAATTATTTAGAAATCTGAATCCATTTTCCCACCGATCCTTTGTTCTGGGATCCTGGGCTAGTTTATGCAAAGAAGAGTACCAAGTACTCTTTCCAAACACTGCTCTGGCACTAACCTGACCGCGGGTACCGAGAGTAAAAGGACAAGGGAACACACATAGCTCTTTACCTATAGTTTTGTAAGAGGGTTTTCGTGCCTTCCCACATCTTTCCTACAGCCCCACCACCACCCACACTGGTCTTCAGCTCACCGCATTCCCAGCGTACTCTGCGCTCTGCATCCAGTCAGAGTTCAACCAGAAATAAACTGTCACAGCAGTACTTCCAAGAGGTATTTGCAGTCTTCAAAAAGGACATTGCTTAATACACATAGTCTCCAATGAACAGGGCTTAAGTTACAGTGAAGTTTGTTGAATCTTCCCAGGGGTGGGGAAGAAAGGGAGAGAAGTAGGAACCCTGGCTAGAGAGAGGCAGACTGGCCAGTGAGTCCCTCACACTCCCCTGGTGTCTCAGTTTCTGCCTTCCCCCAAGGTCTCTGAAAGACCAGGGTCAGGACAGCCTTTGTAGTTAAAACAGTTACTACCATATATTTACACATCCAAGCAGAATAAGAGTTTGCACATTGCTTTTGGTTGCTAGTATTTACTGTCAAAAGCGTGTTGTCCTCAGGGTGAGATGTACTCTCTTTTTCTAATATTTTCGTAAAGTGTACACCATGAACACCTGGAAAACTCAGAGTGTAAAAGAATCCCTGACTCGACAGCTCAGCCAAGGCCATCACACTCTCCATCAGATTCCTCCTTGCCATGAGGGCACAGATTCGAGGTCGCTGTAGGGTGCCTCTCCTGAGCAGCCTGTAAAGATGCTCGGGCTGCCTCCTTATACCATCTTGTTCTCTCCCCTAAGATTGTTCTCGAGCCTTCTCCATCAGTGCAAAACTAGGCACCTTTTACCATTTTTAGGCTATTTAATGGCTGGCCAAGGCTGATGCTAACATACATAACAGCTCAAGTTAAAGTGTTTTCCATCAGACACGACAAAATGGTAACATAATTCAAAAGTACCTTTAAGCGGAAACTTCTTTATAACAATACCCCGAGGCTTCTTGTTCTTGTTTTAAGGAGAAGGCTTACGCAGAGTCAGTTGACAGAGTGATGGAGCCTCAACTGCATTACAGAGTAGATGTCTTCAACTTCCCTCAAAGGAGCACAATACTGCTTAAGGAGGAAAGTTTTCTTGAAAAGGAAAGTCATTCATGTCAGTCCCTTCAAACTAAAAAACGCCTTTGCTTGGAGCTGAAAACAATAGCAAAAAAGTCACAGACGGCCGGGAGGAGGTGACATTTGTTGAGTGCCACGTGCATGTAGGTCCTCACCTACACTACCACATGTTACTTTCACAGTAACCTTGTGAAACAGGTGTTGCTTTCCTCGTTTTTTTTAGGTGAGGACAGAGACTCAGAGAGGTTGAGAAATTTGCCCAAAATAACCAGTAAATGGCAAAGTTGGTTGCCAAAGAGGTATTCCTGAATTCAAAGGCCATGTTATCTCCACTACACCATGCTGTAAATGTGGAGTAAACACCTGAGTGTCTCAAGGAATTACACAGTTAAAATGAGTTAAAAATACTTGATCCATGTCCTAGTTCCATAATGTTATGGGGATTTTTCTAATAGCGTTTTTAAAAAAGGATAGTGTCTATAGAGAAAGATCATGTATAACAATATTTTGAGTGTCTAACTGTAAACAAAATCTAAGTTTTAATCTCAAAGCAGGCCTTCAGTGGTAATTTAGAAAGCCTGCCAATTAGGCAGAAATGACGGAATAAGAGGGTGCGTGGCCAGCTGTTAGTCGGGGAAGATGTGGCAGTCTGCATCTGGAATGACGTGTGCAAATTGGGAACCTTTTTCAATGACCACTTAATCACTCGGAATAAAGTGCCCTGTAGCCAACGGTGCCTCTCAACTTTCTTCCCTGGGAAGTATTTTGTACTAAATTTGCAGGTCAGCATCTGAGTTTGGAAATATGCAAATTAAATAACCATTTCAAATGCATACTCTGGAGAGGAAGTCTTAGTCACACAAAATTGTTTCAAGATCCAGCTACTGAGGGCATCAGGTCAATATCCATAGTAACCATGTGCCGTGACACCTGCATATCCCTGAGCACGTTGCAGACCAGGAAACAGGCAGAAGGAAAACCCAAAACTCAGCACGTGTTTGGGTGCCACTCAGGTGATCCCAGCGAGAGTCATCACGGCCTTTGAAAAGCAAGAGACTACTTTTAAGCACTTTTTATTGGAAATACGAGCTTGTTATGGGCAAGATTTATGAAATTGGTAAAGAACTCATTTGTATCTATGCTTCATTAAAAAAAAAATAACCCTCTGTTCTTCTCATTGATTAGTAGACCAGTGTGGAAAACTGAGATTCTCTTCCTGTGCTTGTATTGTAATGTTTGTACGTGATGTGGAAGTAACTAGTAATTAAAATTTTGGACTAAAACATCATATAGCTTTCCAAACCACAATTATAACTTCAGAAAAGACAGACCAAAAAAGAAAGAAAAAAATCACGTCCTGGGATAGTCTAAGAGAAACTCAGTTGAGAACAATGCTCAATTTTTGTACAAACAGCGGCACCACTTCTTGGCTGAAGAAAAGCCACTAGCACACCACTAGCACATACAAAACATCCCCCTCTTGTGTCCTAATGCAAGGGGGCTCCAGGGAGGAGAGACTGGCTGACCGTCTTAGTGACAGAACTGCAGCTGACTGCTGGCGAATCCCTCCCAGGAGTGGTCCTTCCTGCCTCTTCAACCACCAGGGATTGTCTGTATGGTCAGTTCCTCTCCAGAAGGTATAGTCATGGTTGTCTAGTGTCTCCTGACTTTAGAATAGCAGTCCTCGGATGTTAGCTCACATCAGAATCACCGGGAGCGCTGGCTAAAACAGATCGCCAGGCCCAGGCTTTCCAACGCAGTAGGTCTGGAAGTGTGCATTCCTAATGAGTTCCTAGGGGACGCCCATGCTGCTGGTCTGGAGACCACACTTGGAGAACCACTGTCTTGAGAACATTTCCAACTCTTACCTTTAAGATCAGCTTGACTCATCAAACACTAGAGAAAAACTGAACTTAACCTTGGGCAGAAAACTGGGGATTGGATTTCTCCACAGCATTCCTACTCAATCTTCGCAGTTTCTGTGTTTATTACACCAACAATTGTTTTTTTTACAAGCTCGAGGACAATGAATGTGTAAGTTCTATGGAGCAGTGAGATCAGTGCAAGCTTCTCGTCTTTGTATTTAGAAACATTGATTCTGTGGATAACCATTTGTGTCCTGGTGGCCCTTTGACTTGTACTGAGGTGATTTTAAGTTTAAGTATGCAGTGTTTGCATTTCTTCTGTTCTTACAGTTTTAATGAGATGTTTCCATGCGGACCCCATCGTAACCTTGGCTCCTGGCTTCCAGATGTTTTTGAGTAGTTGCTTGCTTGCCAGTAGTTTTATCTCTCTCATTAGTCACCACAATGTCAGCACTTCAGGATGACATTACACTGCTTGATGTACCTTCCTTTTTCTCTTAATTGTCTGAGGTAAATTAATATTTTAATTTCCTGTAGACCTGCAAACAGTCTCCCAAATGGCTTCATGGAAATTTGCAAACATAACCACTCCCTTCTGAGCAGTAAATGTGCCTGTTTTAAAGACTTCCCAGTAGACGTGTTGGGTTGGTGCTCTCATCTGCACAAGAGAGACCATGTTCGTTTTCTCATCTTCCAAATGAGGGGAGAACCGTACAAGAGCATCAGCATGCTTTGGGAGTACAGTGGAATCATGTTAACTCTAAGATGGCTGGGGCCTTGGTTTAGTTTATTCACTCACGATTCAATTAATTAGCTTTAGAAATTCTTTTTACGTGAAAAAAAAGTAAGGAACATAGAGGGAATAATTCTAGAGAAAAAAATTAAGTACCTTAAAATCATCACCCATGTGTAAACTATATTAATTACACATAATTCTTATTGATTTAATAAAGTTTCTCTAAATACGCCCTGGCTGGCGTAGCTCAGTGGATTGAGCGCGGGCTGCGAACCAGGCATCGCAGGTTCGATTCCCAGTCAGGGCACATGCCTAGGTTGCAGGCTGTGGCCCCCAGCAACCGCACATTGATGTTTCTCTCTCTCTCCATCCCTCCCTTCCCTCTCTAAAAATAAATAAATAAAATCTTAAAAAATAAAAGTTTCTCTAAATACTTCTTAAATACCCTGACATCATTTAAATTACTTTATTCTCTTGCATGAATAGAAAGTAATGACTATATTTACTAGAATTAATGAGATCAGAAAGTATATCAAAGTGTATCAACAATTCAAATCCTTGCCTCTGTGGATGGAAATAAAGTTTTTCATTTTACTTTTGTTTTCCATAACCTTTTTTTGGAAATTATATATGCATTTAATTCTTTTAAGAATAATTTATTTTCAATTTATTTGACCAACTGGTGCCAAAAGCAAGGGAGGGGGATCTAAAAGCCAATCTTTTGAACTACCACATAAAATATTATGTTTTCTCTGAAAGTCAGGGAAGCTCTGGTCCCTGACAGCACCAGCCACCCATGGTCGTCCATGGCTACCTCATGGTTACGTGCAAGCTACTTCATATCCCTCCCTCTACTGTTTGTTCTTCTGATTTTTGTTGGAAGTAGTTCTCGCTGATAAAAATAAGTTTCCCACTAAATAGGCAAAACTGGACAAAGAGAAATGCTTCTGATATTTCGGTTTCACCTCAGTTGAAACCATGTGGTAGAATATACGGGTATGGCGTGATGGGGCAGGAGACGGTGCCTAGGGGAAGGCTGCTTGTGTCTGTTTATGTTTCTTGATTTGATTTTTGGTGGGTTGGGGGGAAGTAAGAATAAAAAATGTATTGCCCTAATCATGCCAAACAATTATTATTCAAGATTATTTTTGTGCTTTTCTAAGAGGAATAAACTTAAATACATTAAATTCTAAACAGTTCCCCTACTACCATGTCCCTGCTCTAAATAAAGCCAGTGGGTGGTAAGGGTCCTTTTTATCCTTCCTTGTATTATGCCAAAGAACCGACTTGTTTTCGCTGAAAAGTATAAACGAATGAAGCTTGGTATAGCCATAATGATTTGAGTCAGTATACCATTTCATCTGCACAATGCAAATGTATCATTACAACCCCATTCACCAGGAGCCTTGAAGCGTTTCGTTGACTCCAAAGGACTTGTCAAGGAAGTACAGTTTTGTTTTGCCTTATCATTTAGTCAGTTTGATCACATTTATTAAAAAAAAAAAAAAGAACTGAAAACCACCCTCCTTTCTATGTTGGTATAACTGTTTGATTTGATACGATCTACGTGTTGTTTAACGGGTCTCTGTAAGCAAATTTGCAAGTGTGTTTTGTGTACATTTTATCTGAGGTGAAAATGAAAATTCTAAAGAGAAAATATTTTAAAAGATATTGTATTTATGTTGCTTGTGTTGTAGAATAAAGATGCAAATGCACTAAAAAATCAGATGTGGAACAATTTTTTTTACCAAGTAAATATACATATCGAGATATTTCATAATTCTGAATGAAGAGCCCCCTTTCCGGTTCTGTAACAGAGACAGCCACTGTTGAAAATTTGATGCATGCCTAGAAAATGCATTTGAAGAAATGTGTGTGTGTGTGTGTGTGTGTGTGTGTGTGTGTACACACCATCGTTTCCTTTTTCTTTTTTTAAAGGGCTTATTTTCCAATATTGTTTTGGGTTTTTCTTCATAAGAATAAAATTCACATTAGTAGATACTGATATAATCTATTCATTCAAAAAACTAAGTGTTATCTTTTGTTCATAAATGACTAATTCTCTTCATAGGAATGTGATTATTAAAATAGAACATTTGGAATATAATACAGCCACTTTTAACTTCATGATCTTATTGAACTGCAGTTTTAAAAGTAACTGTCTCAAAAGCCTATTAATAGTATAGGTCTAGGAATCCTCATACCCGAATCGTGGAAAACTGCTCTTTGGCCAACAGAAGGACAAAAGACACACAAAACGCCATGGAGATGGATTCTGTGTATATGACCTTTGATCGTGATTATATCACTCTATCACACTGGTAACCTTAGCCTTGTATTACTATGACTTGGTCACTGCCATCTTGTGGACAAAATGAAACTAAAATAGACACTAATATACTTTGTATGAGGACATCACAGCCACGTTCATGGATGGGGACAGCTCTGGCAGAGCATCCTAGGCTTTGCCCCAACCTGGGCGTGGGGAAACCAGACCATCCTTGTGAACAGAGCTCAAGGTTCCTGCTCTGCAAAATGAATACAAACTCGTAACTGAAAGGGCTATTTCAAGATAACATGAGAGCCCCCACGTTACAGTGCTATGTACATGCTACATGCTAACTTCTGTGCGTTAGAGGATAATCTATCTCATAAACAGCCCCACTATTCTGCAAGATGATTTATACTTAAGATCTAATGCATACAAAACCTTGACATTCATATCCGTGGATGCACTACAACATAGAAAGCTTAACATTTTATGCCAGTCTTGTATGAGGAGATCGGCAGCTCATACAGATCAGTTTAATCAAACCTTTTGGACATAAACTCTATGTCAATAGCCAATTCTTCCATTATTAACATCCAGCAGTGAATACAATATGGGCTGAAACCTGTATGTATTTCTATAAAGAAGAAGCTTGATACACTTCAACTGTTTGGCTTATGATCAAGACTTGTATTATAATTCAGGTTTGATAAATATTTCATACCACTCATTAGAAAATTTACTTTCCCATCCGGCTTAAAGCTAGGTTCAATAAGCAAGTGAAAATCAAATGGAAGCATAATGCAGTATTGTGGCTTTCACATATTGACCAGCATTCCCGTTACCTCGAGCCTTTGAAAGGGCATGCTAAGCCTGCCTTTTATCTCCTCCTTCTTAGTGTTTATTTATAGATTCCTAGTTACAACATCCAGTCCTCGGTGCCCTGAGTCTGCCCTGTTAACTTAATCTGGAGAAACAAACTCTCCAGTTTAATGATCTCATCGGAGCTCAGAGACAACAACATAATTAAATCCCAGAGAAATTTATAAGCAGTTTCCAACTCAAAAAAAAAAGTACCATTTCAACATGAAGGGATGGAATTCACAACAGTTTAGAGCTGAGAACTGAAATACTGAACTTCAGTTGGCTGTGTAGTTTCCTGGTCTTCCCTCCATCACTGCCCCATTGTACTGTGCTCCCCTTTATCAGCTTCACAGATGTGGCGTTTTCACAAACTGAAGGCAAGACCCGAGACCAGCAAAAGGATTTCAACTCCCTTTATGCTGATAGTATTTGCTTTACTGCAGTGGTTTGTAACTGAACCCACAATGCCTCCCAGATATGCCTGTGTGTTAATTAATTGCTATATCGAACTATTGTAAATGGTTCAAATGACATAAGGAAGTAAAACAACGTTCTTTGCCAGTATCTCTAGTAGAAATTACCCTTCAAGAAAATAAATGTTAAATGTGATGCAGAAGCCTTCATTATAACTCAACTTGAAAAAAAAAATGAGTATTGAGGTGAATTTGCCACTTACAAAGGAAAAGATACTGTTGGCCATATTATAGTTAAAAGTTCAGTATTCCAAGGTTTGTTTCAGTCTGCTCCTAGGACAGCCATCAGCTCGGTAAATCCTGATGGGTGTTCTAATATAACAATGAGTTATAAAAATGACATTCCTCTAAAGCTGCAAATAGATTTATTTTTCAAATAGGAGGAATAGATGTTATCACAGACCTCTCAGATCAAAACCATTTACAAATGGGCTTCTTGGAAAACTGAGCATATTTCTAAGTGAGCATATTTGGTATCTGTTTGAAACCCTACCGACTGGAGACACAGGCAGTATTTTTACATTAGTTCAGATTTAGAGAATTAAATTCTACATTGTTAAATTGATAAATGTAATTTAAGTAGCTTCTATTCTCCTGGGTGGGAGAGCCTATAAACCCTTCAGGGAATTAGAGCACAGGGAACAATGACATCTATTTGGTATTTGGCCAAAACATCAATAGTACCAAGAAATTAGCAAACCACTTTTGACACGTTTGATCAGTCACAACACCTCCATACACTGCACAAATCTTTTTGTACATTTCAGTTGCATTTTTACCTTTCTTGAAATAATAAAGCATAATATACCAAAACATTGCGTATTTCCTCCCATATTCAATATTAAAATGGCTGCACAAAAATTCACCAATTTTGATAAATTTGTTTAAAAGCACACTGCTATGACAGCTGTCACAATACAATTTAATGAAATCGTTATGAATGAAGTTAAAGACAACTAAGCACTAGTAGAGCCATCTTACAGAGAAAAAAAAAAAAAGAACCCTTGGCCAGACTAATAATATGCTCACGAACACACTGTGTCAGTCTAGGGCTGGGAGTTGGGGCTCGTGGTTCCAGGGCGATCACAGCAGAATAGAGCTGACATGAGAGACAAAGTGCACTTGTTTCCCATGTAATTTGATGAGTTGAGCCCAGATTCATAGCCACCCTTCCTTGTCAGGACTCGAGGACAGGATGCTTTTACCTGGTCATTGTATCGTGGACTCCTTTGTAGTCTGGGGAGGTCTATGAGTCCCCTTTCAAAATGACTTTAAATATTTTAAATAACTATAAATGCATATGGTAAAATATATTTTATTACAAAGGACACCAATGTAGTTTTCAAAACACTCATCCTTTGAAACCATAATATCTATGTAGTCTTTCTCATGAACACATTAAGTAACGAGACCTAGCTGTGGTTCTCATAGCAACTTCAAGGCATGTGAGAATTTTGAGGGCACAGTAATGGGAAAAGGTCGACGACTTCCACGGAATCAAGCCATGGGAACTGCCATTATCACATCGATTTGTTGCCTGTGTTCAAAATTGAAGGACATGTTAAATTGCACTGGAAGTCAGTAAAAATAAGGCTGTCCGTTTTCCCTTCCTTGTCTGCGGACCCTTCATTTCGCCCCATACCTCAAGTTACAAACCTGTGCTCTAAAGTGAAACTGCCCGGAGGGTTGAATGCTTGAACAGCTGCTGCCTGTTTCTGGGCCTCCACCTGAACTCTTCTACTACTTAGGGACCAAACTTACAGTATTTTGATTTTAGGTCAGATTATACATCAGATTCTTAGAACTAGATTCTTAGAATAAGAGTGAGACTTAGCTTCTTTGAATCATTTTCAAAGAGAGATCCATAAGCTCTCTGAATCACCATCCCTCTAAAAACTTGTCAGATTCAGATTCCTGAGTCCTGCATCATTACTACTGGTCATAATTTTTGAGGCAAGACCTGGACACCTGCAAGTTCAACAATCAATCAAATGGTTCTTGTGTACATGACGATCTGAGCCTATCTAGGTAGCAGAGCTAGTTCAGGTGCATAATCGAACTTCGGGTAGGAGGAGGGGTGCAAGGAGGGGAGGTATGTTTTTCATAGAAAAGGAGTCACTCGGGAAGCTATTGTCCTGTCGTGTGCTTTTTGAAGATCATGTGTAGAAACTACGTGTAGTTGTAAGGCTGCATTTGGCTATGGTCCGCATGGAGTGGGAGGTGCCTTTGGTTGGTTAGCTCAAACATGAAGTGGGGTGACAGCAGCAGTGGCAGTAGGGGAGGGGAGGTGCCTAAGTTCACCCAGAAGCAAGTAGAGGGGAGGCCGTGGAATCAGGTCAGGACACACTGGGTTTATCTGCAGCAAGTGGGGCTACAGACATATTGAAGAGGGAAGAAAGTATGCAACATTTCAACATATGATGCTTTTTTATTTCAAGAAAAATACAAACACAATGAAATGCAAAAAAATTGTGCAGTGTACGGAGAAGGTGCTGTGACTGATCAAACGAGTCAAAACTGGTTTGTGAAGTTTCATGCTGGAGATTTCTCGCTGGATTATGTTCCACGGTCAGGTAGACCAGCTGAAGTTGATAGCAATCAAATCAATTCATTAATTAAGAATAATTAATGTTATATCACATCAGACATAGCCAGCATACTCAAAATATCCAAATCAATAAAGTGATTGGCGAAAATGAAAAATGTGTCCTTTCTTTTACAGAAAAAACTAAACAGACTTTCCCTCTCTGTCTCATTCCCTCATCTGCCATGGCACATGGCTGGTCAAATGATTGTTCGTGTCCCTTGAAACAGAAACCACTGAGGTTCCCCGACCAGCGTGTTGGCAGCCAAGCGGCAGTTGTGAATTCTCAGAAAGGTGCCAGCTCTGGAGGCATTCAAAGGGGAGGCAGTGCACAGCTTTTTTCCTACTGAAAAGAAATGTTTCCCTGCTGTAGAGTAAAGCTTACTAAAAATATATTTCTGTATGTATTCATGAGTTCCACATAGTTTTTAAGATTCCATTTGGTTTGGGTTTTTTTTAAGCACTGTAAGAAAAAAATAGAATGGCCTAAAATTTCCTCCTCTCTTATTTTTCAAAATGAGGAAGTTGAATGTTTTCATGTGAGGATGGTTATTTAAATTTTAAAAAAAAAGAGTAATTCTCATGCAAATTTTAAAAATTGCTTTGAATTAGGAATATTTCAAAAATAAAAAACATTTAAAGATAAAACTGGTGAAGTACAAATCAAAATTAATTTTAAATTCATATCCAGATTCAGCTCCGCATTTAATGAATATACCAACCCTTTAGATATATGGAAGCAATGCGACTGCTAATTACTAAGCTAACATTCTAAAATGTTCAGTAACTAATACTGGCAATGATTTCACTAAGAAAACCTAATGGATAAACAGCCAAACATTTATTAGCACAACCCCACACTATTAGCCAACAGACTATGAAATAAATCTAGGGGAATTTCACCAATTATAGCAACAATATGTCAACTGCTATTAACTATTTAGTCATTTTTTCGTTTGTTATTTTCATTTTTAAAATGAATTTATAAGCCACTGAGGAAAGCATTTTCTTAAATCCAAGACAGAGGACAGAACTTTCTAAAGAAACAGGAGTCTCCGCCCCTCCATGTTCAAACTGTCACAGAAAGAATACGTCTTGTCTGGATGGAGCATTAGAGAGCAGAGAACCTAAACAAGCCCCCGGTCCACATCTTCACTCCCTTGACACTGGGAGCTGTGCTCAACCACTTCCTCACGGTCTGTCCTCCTGTTCTCACCGGCACTCTCTGCAGGGCAAGTTTCTCAGGTCGCATTTTACAGATGGAGGGAGCGAAGCCTCCGAGAGGTGAAAGGGGAAATAAGCTGCTGAAGGTCACATGGTTGGCAACTGGCAGGGCCATAATTCAAACCCTCGTCAGTCTGACCACAAAGCCCTGCTTCTCCATGGTAATGGGATAGCTGGAGGAAAAAAATTAAAATGAAATGAACAGCCTGGATGGAACCTTGCCCAGTCCAATACCCCCAACCTCAATCAGTGCAAATCACCCACGAACTTGAATTCAAACCTCTTTTTAAATCTGTATTTTCAAAATAATTGTGTTACACTACTGCGCACAATAAAACAAGGTTTAGTGGCATGACCATGGGAAATCCAGAATAAATCCATCTACTGTAAAAATAAGCAGCACGGAATTCAACTATCTAAAATTTGCCAAAGGATGAGTTGGGAGAGCTAATAATCAAGGCAAACTTAAAGGTCATTTTAAATATCCACGATTTTTAGAATTTCTAATTTTATTCCTGTATTAGGTTATGCCATTGAGAAACAATGTATTCAGAGCAAATTATCTCAGCTTCTTTTAGAAATGCCTTCACCAAATTAAGATTTAATGTTATGTCCTCAGCTTTTAAAAAGGGTCGATATAAAAAATTGCCAAATCTGTCTTCCATAAATCTATATTAGGAGTAGGTGCCCATTACATTACCCATTTGTTTTCTTGTCTAAAGAACCACAAGGCCAGTTTTTCCAGAAATTCAAAGCCAGGGCATTTGATCTTGTATTAGATATTGACTTTTTAAAAAGTGGGTACTTGTTGTTTCTGCCGCAGCTTTCAGGAAAGAGAGCTAACTTCAGGCTTGCATAGAGACAAGTGCTGCGGAGTAAGGCACCGGGCTATTCACCGCGTTTCGTAACTTGCCTCCTTGTCACAGTAATTCAGCAAGGTTGTTTCAACATAGGATGAACATCATCTTATGGCAAGGAATTGTACTGAGATAACTTTCATAAGGTTGCCCAGCTAAAAACCTGTCAGCATTCAAGCTCAGGTTGATTCCAAGTTCAAGTCTTCCAACCACGTGGAAAGAATTGTTTCAGACTCACTCCTTGGGAGTACCCATCCCCCTGCCCTTTAGTTTGGATTGTTTCTCATTATAAACAACCTTAAAGCCTTTACATGAGTGTGTAATTTATAAATCACATGTAAACAAAATATTTTCTCAAGAAAGATGTGACCTACCTAACTCTATGGTCTAACTAGCGTACGTATCTACAGGTTCTCTTAGCAATACAAGGGCCACACCAGACACGCTGAGTTTCAGGTCCCTGCCAGCCATATACCAGTCAATTCCATGACCCACAGAGTCTAAAGCAAGTGCACTGAGTCCACATGGGCCGTCAGCGCTCTTGGAAAGAGAGGACTATGGGGTTTCCAGTTTCTTTCAAACACATCCTTGTCTGAAGAGTTGACACCAAAAACAACAAGCGGATGTAACCCAAGAGCTCTTGGAGTTAAATTTCTGTTAAATATGCCAGTTCTTCTTTAATAATAAAAATAGCATTTGCTACCATCACAACAGCTACTATTGAGCTGTTGTGATGCACTTACTAAGTATGAAGCTTTTTATATCAATTGTTTCAAATACCGTATTTTGCCATATATAATGCATACTTTTCGCCCAATATTTTTAGGGAAAAATAAGGATGTCCATTATATATGGGTACAATGATTACACACAATGGGTATAATAATCCCATGTATAAGGTACACAAAAATGTGGGTGTGCATTATACACAGCACAATATGGTAATCCTTGGGACAGTTCTGAGCTGAGCATTGTCCCTATTTTACAGAGGGAGAACCTGAAGCTTAAAGAAATTACCTAACTCACCCAAAGTCATTTATGTTTACATGGTGGAAGTAGGATTCAAACCAATCTGGTCCCAGATCCTATGCCTCTTACAACTGGTCTATATATGTATAAACCCATCAGAGCAAAATAACCTGAAAAACTATAAAGCTTATAAACAATTACACTCAAAGAGAAATAGAATTCATGTGTAAATTTTTAATTGACATTAATTAAAAATAGGTAAAATTCAGTGGGGCATAATTGAATGTTTAATTTTCATGACACTAGATGGTCTAAATACTTTTCAAATAGCAACAAATTAAACTTTTCTGTTAAATAGTCTATTTTATATTTAGACTCCAAATCTAATTTAAAAACTTGAGTTATTATTACATACCGAATGTCTGTGTTCCCCCAAGATTCATATGTTGAAACCTAACTCCCAATGGGATGGTATTAGGAAGTGAGACCTTTGGGAGGTGTTCAGGTCATAAGGGTGGAGGCCTCACAAATGGGGTCAGTGTCATGACAAAGGAGACCCCAGAGAGCTCCCTTGCCCCTTCTACTCTGTGAGGACACAGCGAGGCGACATCTGTGAACCAGGAAGCAGTTTCTCACTGAACACTGAGTCTGTCAGGGTCCTTGGTCTTGGACTTCCCGGCTTCCAGAACTGGGAGAAACAGTTTCTGCTGGGTATAAGCCACCTCAGCCAGCTATTTTCAACCCGTGTGCTGCAAGGATTTTGAAAACGTGCAATACCTGGCTATTTAGTCCAGCACATTGACCTCTTTTCCCTTAGATTATCAAATTAAAAAAAATTGACAACAGCCAATACAACAATAGCCATCTATTGTGAATGACTCCAAATTGTACTTGCTTGTGTGTGTGTGTCAGATTGGCAAAAAATACAGTGTTTTTTTTTTGGTGTGCCACAGAATTTTAGAAATTAGTGCACGTGTGCCATGAGATAAAAAAGGCTGCAGGTCACTGACCTAGACTAAGGTATTTTGTACAGCAGCCCAAATGGCACTATGACACCCTCTAGAGTTGTACTTACATTGTTTGGGGTTCAGTTACAGTGGTAATCAATAACAGCTCTGTTATCGATAAACTCCCCTTCCTGGCCAACTTTTTCTAGACACCTCTCTCCACCTCTCACCTGATAAGACAACTGGTTTTTCTCAGTGACTCCACATCGTGATGCTAAGAGTGAGCCCAGAAGTACAGCGTGCCTCCGGGTTCCCCACCCTCTGTTCGCAGACCGTCAATTACCATCACTTATCAACCCTCTCCTTTGAAACCATTGACCCACTTTGTTCTCCAGGCTACGGCCATCTTTCTCTCCCCTTATTTATTATTTATCTCATTTTCTGTCCCAGGGTGAGGTGAACAGCAACTAGGTCATGGTTTCATCCTCACGGTCTAAACCATGGCAATTACACGAATCCCGAGAACATTTCCCAAGGTCTGTTTCCATTCAGGTGACACACACTGGTAAGCAGCCACTATCTACCACCTACCTGAAATCAATTCCTTGGACAAATGTCCTTGCCTATGCCCAAAGATTGACTGTCCACCAATTCAGGCTTAAGAAACTTAAATTTCTAATTATATACAGAAAATATCTTGAAGTATAAAGGGACAAATTATACTACCACCAATTATTAATTTTTTACTACAAAGAACACAACATCTTAGCTTAAAATTTCTGCACTTGGGTTAATTTCTTACAATTCAGGAGTTCACCAAAATGAACGATACCTCCTCGCACACAGGGAGGGTCTAACCCAGAAAGCAGAAACTACTTGAAACCTCCCAAACTGCTATCTTCTAATTTTAAAAATGTATAAATCCAACCTTCATGTTTGCTTAAAATATACACACACAATCACACACACAAATGCACACACAAATCAGAAGTAGATGGGGTGGGGCAAGAGTAGGTTTACAACTCTGTATGGAAAATAACAATAATTAATAAATAATAATGCAAAAATAATCTGTTTTGCATAGGCACAACCATAAAACAACTTTCACCCCATCCTGTGTACAGTAAAATTTCAAAGTTGATAGATCGTGTTCATTTTCTTGTGTTTAATTTTCTGATTCTCCTGAACTGATTACCCTGATAAGCAGTAAAACTGCTGTTAAAAAGAAACGACAGGGTGGGAGTAAGAAGTCCATGACAGGAAGAGAGAGCATATCTTCAAGGCCTTCACTACATTCAGTTCCACTGTGTTTCTGCTCCCTCTACCCCAGTGTGTCCCAATAGCCCCTCAGAGGCTCTCCTTCCCAGGGGTGCCCAACCCATGGCCTGTGGGCCACACATGGCCCAGGATGGCTGTGAATACATCCAACACAAAGTCGTAAATTTACTTAAAACCTTTGTTTCACTCATAGTTTTCGTTAGTGTTTGTGTATTTAATGTGTGGCCCAAAACAACTCTTCTTCCAGTGTGGCCCCGAGACACCGAAAGGTTGGACGCCCCCGGGAGTCCACACTGCCCTCTCTCAGTCCCCCATGCACACTGACACCAGAGCACTGGGTTTGTCTCCTTTAAAGTAGCATTGTGCACCTACCTGTCCTTCCGGACAGTACCAGCTCTAACATTGCTGCCGTTAGGGGCAAGTTAGCTCACTGACTGTAGCACGGAAGGCTCCAAACAGTCGGTCCATTTTCTTCACCGGCCTTGGCCGGCCCATCTCCAGGAATTTGCAATGCTCCTTTCTTGGGCCCTCTATGATACTTGGAAAGACTATCGCTCTTTACACAATCAGTCATTTTCTACTGGACACGTGCCATGTGCTGAGCACCACCGTATGGCCTGGATACAGAGTGGTGCCCCAGGCAGACACTGCCCTGTCCTCGTGCAGCTCCCAGGCGACCACTTTTCACGATTCAGCAGTTCCTTCAACCTTTAAGTCTCCCAGCCTACCAACACCATTGCAGCTGCATCTCCTGCACCATGCATTCACACAGCATTTTTTCAACAACCAGTTTTGTAGCGGTCTAAATTACATATAGTAAAATATACCACTTTTTAGGGTAAAATTTGGTAAGTGTGGCAAATATAAAGCTGTATAGACAACACGTCCATCAAGATGTAGGACTCATTACCCAACCATTTCCTCAAGCCGCTGAGCAGCCAGTCAACGCCCTCCCACCCAGTCCTTGGCAACCACTGTTTTGTTTTCTGTCTCTGGACTTTTCTTCTAGAAATTTATAAATAGTATCATACAGTATGTAATCGTTTTTTATCTGGCTTCTCATACTAAGCATAATGCTTTGGAGATTCATCCATGCTGTGTACAATTTATTTGTTTAAATTGCATAGTATTTCATTCTATGGATCCTCTACAATATGTTTGCCATTTATCAGTGAATGTGCAACTTGTTTCCAATTAGGAACTGTTATTAATAAAACTGCTATGACTAACCATTTATGACTTTGTGTGAACATGGGGATGCTCATGAATACAACTGCTATGGACACAACCACATGTCTTATAAATATCATATTTTTTGGACCATAAGACACACCTAGGTTTTAGAGGAAGAAAATAGGAAAAAAAATTTTGAAGCAAAAAATGTAAAATATTTAATAACATAAATAACATAATATTTCACCAATGTAAATGTAAAGCTACATTCGGACTATAAGATGCACCCCCATTTCCTCCCAAATTTAGGGTGAGAAAAGTGTATCTTATAGTTCCAAAAATATGGTATATTTTAAGATCAATGTATCTGATCTCTTGGGTAAATACTCAGCAGTGGCCTTTCTATCTTAGGGTAAATGTAGGTTTTACATGTTTAAAAACACTGTGAAACTTTCTCCCAAAGTGTCAGAAGCCTGAAGGAGACTTCTCAGTTGCTCCACATCTCGGCAACATCTGTATGTTGGGGAGATTGCAATCCTCTGAATCTCATAAAGGAGGTATGTGGTGACATTAATTTGCATTTGCATTTTCCTGCTTACTAATAGTGTTGTGATTTTTTTCATCTGTTTATTTTCCATTTTTACCCTTTTTCTTTTTGCTAAAATGACTGTTCAAATCTTCTCCTCATTTTAAAATTGAGTTGTTGTTTTTTATTATTGCGTTCGTTGTAAGAGTTCTTTTTACATTATGGATACAGTTCCTTACCAGATGTAGGTCTGTGCCTCATCCTCTCATTTTCTGAACAGGAAATTTAGGTGGAAAAGTTTTAAATTTGATGAAATTAGAATTATCACTTTTAATTTTTTTGTGGTTCATGATTTTTATCTAACAAATCTTTGCCTGTGTTTTTTCTACCAGTGTTTTTTTTTTTTTTACTCTTGCTCTTAGTTTAAGGTAATGATATACTTTTAGTTAGTTTTTCCATATAGTATGAACTTTTGAGTTTAATTTCATTGTGTATGGATGACAACATGTCCCAGTACCATTTGTTGGGAAGATTATCATTTCCCTGTGGATTCACCTTGGTATATTTTTAAAAAATAAGTAAACCATTGATTATGGACTTATTTCTGGATCCCATTTTCTTCAAGTGATCTACATGCTCACACTGTACCACACCACCATGGTTACTACACCCTTAGAGTGAGCCTTGAAATCATGTAATATAAATCATCCAACCCACAGTTTTTCTAAAATTTCTTTGACTGTTCCAAGTCTTTTATTTCTACATCAATCTTAGAAAATCTTAGCAATTTCCTCAAAAAACTTGCTGGGGTTTAAGTTGGGATTGCATTGAATTTATAAATCGATTTTGGGGATAATTTACATCTTCACATTTCTGACCCATAAATATAGAATATCTCTCCATTTTTAGGTCTTCTTAATAGCTGTTTCAAGGAGAAACTGGAGCCTGGAGGGAGAGAAGGGGGACTGGCAAAGGAGTCAGAGGGAGTGCTGACCATGTGGCAGGAGTAAGAAGGAGCTGACTGTGTCGTCATTCCGGAAGGCGGTTCTTCACGTCTCTCAGGGCTTAGCTGCTCTCTTTAAGGGTTTCATTTGTTCTCTGAGCAACCTGCAGACTAAATGCTTCATGTTGACCTTTAACTGTTCATTTGTTGGTCTGTCCGGTGCATAATGACAAGCTTCTTTGGGCAGGGACTGTTCTACAGGCACCCATGGCAATGTCTGGCACATCATAGATAGCAATACTATGTAGCAATGCTTGCTCAAGAAATGATGAAAGTATTGCCAAGTTGTAAGGGATCTATACCACTTGCTTGGTTGTTATTTTAGAATTTGAGACCTTGAACTTAGATTCCACAAGCTAAGAATCCTCCAAACTCCATATTCTATAATTCAGTGAATGAAAAATAAGAGTTTCAAATTTCAATACTAACTGCTTATTATAACAGTGACAAGACTGTATGCAGGTCTTAGATACTTCAGCAGAAGTCTTAAAAGTATGTAGAGAGTATAAGCAAAAAATATAAAGGCAAGACATATAAGATTAAGCAAAATTTTGAGTTATAAATACTGTTTTTAAGGCTTACAATGGGAATGCAGATTAAAGCTGGCATTTCAACTACAATGTTCCCAAGTGAAATCACCAGTATCCCAACTGCATGTCAAAGAATAGGACCGTTAAATAATGCACATTTCAATTCAAAGGCTTTCATCTGGATAAATTAGGCCAACAACTTAGTATTAATGACTTGCCGCTCTGTATTTTAACAGCAATACCCAAGAGTACCTTCCTAAGACACTTAGCCCAACTATTGGAAACTACAAACACTCATCCCCAACTAAGAACAATACCTATACACACACACAAAATCCCTCACCCACACACAAAAAAAATCTAAGATTTTACTTATATATTTTAACAAATATCTTAGAAATGTGTCTAGTGCTGAGACACATCACATACAGGAACATTTCTCCAGGGAAGAAGTGGATGTTCCACTTACGGAACTTTCCAGGGTCAGAAAGCACACGGGTTTTATGACGTAAAGACTTTTCCCTGACCGTGACACGGGCTCCTCCTGAAACACTGCACCGGCCACATCGCTTCAGTGTTCTCGCCTCTAAAATGAAGAGGCTGAAGCAGGATAGGATGGCCCAACCAATGTTTGTTAGAAAACTAGATCTTGAAGTTAGTCATCAAAAAAATAAGAAACTATAATCAAACCAGATAAAAAATGTTCTGTGTGTTAGCAACGCACAGTATGATACTCAAGGATTTGACTAGCAGGGTGAGGCGGAGCTGACACCAGAGCAGAGAGCAGTGCAGTGGGGCGGCCTCTCTCACTGGGGAGTGAGAAGATGGGGGCAGAGGTTTCCAAAGAGGTGGACAAGCTGAGTCTGCAACTCCCACACTGAGTCCAGAATTCCCGAGTGTGAGAGTGTGACCGAAGTGATCCTAGGTTGGTGGTGGGTGGCCCCAGCAGCCCTGACTGCAAATCCTCTCCAGGGAATCATCCTCAGTCTAGGATTCCCACAGGTCAGATTCAACTAAACAGGAGTGCTCAATTTTAAGTTACCAAACACACTGAGGGTGGAGGGATCTACTCTCACTCTCCTGAGGGAGATTAAGCAAAAATAAATAGATTTTAACTCTAAAGGACTCATATTTAAATGATCAGGTAAAGAAATGAAGTTATATGAAATAACATCCAAATGAGGTTATATGAACTATAACTCTCATATGAAAGTGGAAATTAATAAAATTTAAAACAAAGAACCAAGAAACCAAATATGGTCTTTAAAAAAGATTAATAGAATTGAAAAATCTATAGTCTTGTTCAAAGAAGATACAAGTTAGAAAGCACAAAAATTTAAACTGGAAATGGAAAAAAGGATATAACCATATATACAGGTGAGGTGAAAAGAAAAGTGATATCCATAAGGCCAATAAACTTGAAAACATAAAATTGACCAATTTATAAAAATATAAAAACATTGGATATGTGAAACATTCCCTTCACTCTCAGGTCAGAGCTGTACAAACAGGTACGAACAGGGAAGAACTGCAGCCTCTAATCCTCATGGCCACATTCCAGTCCCTCCATCTGCTCCTTATTCTTCTCACCTCCATGTCTGTCTGTCTGTCCGTCTCTCCTCCCTCCTATCCCTTCTTCTGTCTAAAAAAATCACTGAGCATAACCTCAGGTGAGAATAAGTAAATAAGTAAATAAATTTCTCACTCAGATTAAAAATTTCCCAGAAGCATTTGGGATCTTTTAAGTAACATCCCTTAAATGTATTTTATTGGGAACATCTTTTCGGGGGTTCTGATGAGCTCAAGTTAAAGGCAGTACAGGGTACAAGCAACTGCTCAAATTCCAGCAACTACTAAGCTTGAATGAGCAGAGACCTCTGCAGAGCAGAGGACGAGCCCAGGATCCGGGTGGAGTTTCGGCAGCTGGCAGGACAATCCACAGGGCCACTTGGTGCGCTTTGGGTAAGTGCAGTCCAGGGAGAGCCTCCCCTGAGGTCATCCTCCTGACAGTGTTTAACGGTAGTGCACGGGGACTCCAGCACTTCCCACAGCCTGCCCGGAGATTCGGAGTGCCTGCTAGATGTAAGACTAGATGTCAGAGGATGTCATTTAAAAGTCAACTCTTGGTCTCCTATTAGTGTGGTAGAGAAAGGCTCTCAGATGATATCGACACAAAATATAACACGTGAGCTAATGAAAGCACGCGCTTGGTGCAGACCAGAGCTGGTAGTGGGCTGGACCTGGGCCGAGAGGAAAATCAAGGGAGGTGTCACAACACAAATGATGCAGGTGGGGAAATAGGAGTTCTTAGGCAGCTTAATTCTTCCCTGCGAGGCTCCATATTTATAGTCATGTGCCATTCGTCTCCTCTCGATTTCTGCACCAAGCATCGGGCCCCTGGGAAAAGAGCAACAGCCTTCTTCATCATGAAAACTTCTTTTGTTTCACAGCGAGGTATAGGTTCATCCAGACTTGCCTCCTTGAACTGTATAATCTTGGAAAACTTTGGAACCATTTCCCCCAAGAGTGTCTAATGCATCTTAACTTCCTAATCTGCAAATTCGGAATAACTGTTATAACTCAGAATGTTATAAAATAGATTATAAAGTAATACATACTGATTTAGCTCTTAAATAAATAATGATGTTCTTCCACTCCACCTGACCCACACTTCCTGTCACGTATGAATAAAAAAATATGTAAACAAATCACATGAGAATTTTTAATTTAAATATATTTACCTACTAGTTCCCACTTTAAATTCAAGATTATCAATTTGATTTTCAAACATTTGTGATCATTATCCTATTTTAAATATGTCTAGATTTTCCTTGATTCTGGGTTTAGAAAACTAAAGACCAAATGTTTGAAAATATCTAAATTCATAATCAGAGAACATCATAAACTTATAAATTCATATTCTGCTCCCTGACTTTTCTGAAGAATTAAGATTTAAAAAGATCTTTCTCCGTTGTAGCTAGAAATTTTTAAAAGCAGTCAACTAAAAAAGAAAGGAAATTTCTGGGGTGATGGAAATGTTTATTTTCAATTTTTTTCTAACCTCCAGTTCCATTTTTCCAAAATAAACTCCGCATCAATCATTTTTATTTTTTTATTGTCATTTTTGGTTGGTTTTAAAAAATCATTTGGGCTATCTCCCTTTTTCAGACCATATTGCTAATGAATTTAGTCAAACTGTTTCTTTGCTTCCAGATTATTGGGGCCCAAGCTGAACAAAAACCAAGGTCGGATCTGCTGACCCTTCCATGAACCCCCCGGTCTCCAGGGAGCTCTGATTCAGGCAGAGACATTTGTCACAGTGCTTCCTGCAGGCCACTGATTAGTTTTTCAGTCATCCTAATCAAATATAAGCTTATTTAATTCTTATAATAGCATCTTGAGAAAGTACACTGACCAGTTTGCTAAAATTCAAATGTATCTACTAGTTTAGAAATTAAATGTAAAAAATAACTATTTTATCAACATTTTTATTTTAATCTTCCTGACCATTAGTTGTCAGGGACTTTTCTCCATTAACCACTCAGACGGAATATTGAACACAGCAGAAATAAAACTCCCCTCTGCCTACCTGATCCTGAAACCTGTAGAACCAGAAAACCTAGAAGTCTTGGTAATTCCTGAAATTATAGTAGCAAATTGACAGTGTTGAGTTCAAGGGAAATAAGAAAAAACAGAGCAATCAAATGTGTGAAGACAAATTGGTATATTTTTTTAAAAGAATGAGAGAGGAAGAAGAATTAAGTAGAACACGGAAAAACTCTTCTCTCAGTTCTGAAATACTTAGACAAGCCTTAGCAGTAGCTGCTCAAACTTTTAGACTAATTGTAGCTGGTGATTTACTAACAGGAGACTCTTCGACAGCTAAAAAGCCCATGGAAGCAATGAATGTGTGGGAAAACGTACTGAAATGATGAGGATACACTATGGAGGCCTTTATAAAAAAAGCTTTGCTTATTAAACTTTGGTTATCTACACAGGTATGAGTTTCTGGAGTTGAAATACTACAGCATTTCTGTACCTAGTTATAGCACATTCAGGCTTCCTGCCAGGTTGGAAGGCATGCCAGAGATGGTTATTTCATGCACCTCTTTAGTAGTAAGTCCTTTTCTAAGTCAACAAACCATCCCCTAACTTATTTTTTAAGTAATTCAAAGCTGAATCAAATAAGTGCTACAATATTGGGATACCAAACATAATGTGGGAATCCAGAGCAAACTGTGATTCATTCCTAATTTTAGTGAGGGGCAGGAAATTGCAGAATTATTGTAACAACATGGCATTTATGTGGGCCTCCAAGAATGGGCAAATCTTGGAAATTATTATGTCTTGTTTATATGATACATATTCATAGAACAATTATAAAATGATAATCAGCACTGGCTGGTGTGACTCAGTTGGTTGGAGCATCCTCCTGTAAACCAAAAGGACATGGGTTCAATTCCAAGCTAGGGCACATGCCTGGGTTGCGAGCTGGGTCCTGGTCAGGGCACATAGAATAGGCAACTGATTGATGTTTCTCTCTCACATTTGATGTTTCTCTTCCTCTCTCTCTCCAGCCCTTCCCCACTCTCTAAGGTCAATAACAAGGTCCTCAGGTGAGGGTTTAAAAACAATATTCATCAGTAAAAAGAACTGCAGTCCCATAAAAAACAACTCATAATCCCATCACTTAGGAAAAATACCATTAACATCAACTTGTTTCTATACGCAGAGACATATAAATTTATTGTGTTTATAATAAACATGCAGTTTGCTGACAAGTTTCTCTCAATGTGCTATGTGTACGCCGTTCTAGTATTTATTTTCAGATGATAATGTCTTTATATGTCAATATCTTAACTCATTAAGCAATTATTTTGTAGATTTTTTTAAATATCTAATTCTTTGCTATGACGGACATTTAAAATGTGCTACACCATCTTTCAACAACGTGTATCTTTGAGTACTCATCAGACTATTTCCTCAGGAGGAATTCCTAGAAGTGAAGTTGCTGAGAGTTGACATATGCTGACACTCTCTTCCCTCTGTAATCTATTCACATGCTGTTTTGGTACAGAACTCCCGCCCCTCCATTTCTCCGTCCAGCTACTCAGCATCATCTCTCCTCTCCCCTTTCAAGCAAAATCACATGAGTTGTTTATGTTCACTGTCTCCAATTCTTCTCCCTTTCTCTTATAACCATCTTGGAAAGGCTTTTTCCCAACCACTCCACCAAAATTGCTCTTGTCCCAATAAATGACATGCCTTCTCCACATTTTGTTAAACCCAGTAGTAAATTTTATTTGTCATCTTACTTGATCATACAGTAGCTTTTGAGGCAGAGACCATTCCCTCCTTCGAGAAACATTGTTTTCTCTTCAATTCCTGGGTACCACACACTCTTGGTTTCTCATCTACCTCACTGGCCACTTGTTCTGCCCTCCCATTCTGCTGAGACTCATTCTCTTGGTGATCTCAGTAAGTTTCCTTGTTTTTAAATTTTTATTTCTATTTTTCCATTACAATTGACATTCAGTATTATTTTATATTAGTTTCTGGTGTACATCACAGTGGTTAGGCATTTGTATCATTTACAGAGTGATTTCCCCAATAAATCCAGTACCCATCTGGAACCATATTCATTGTGAAATTATTGACTGTATGTCCTATGCTGTACTTTATATCCCTGTGACTATTTTGTAATTGTCAATTTGTACTTCACCTTTTCCACCCAGCTTCCTCAACCCACTCCCATCTGACAACTGTCCGTTTGTTTGCTGAATCTCTGAGTCTATTTCTGTTTGGTTTGTTCATTTATTTTGTTCTCTAGATTCCACATATAAGGGAAATCATATGGTATTGTCTTTCTCTGTCTGACTTATTTCACTTAGAATAATACCTAGTAGGTCCATCCATGTTATTGCAAATTAACTCTCCTAGTTTAGATACCATCTCCCTGCCAGTGAGTCCCAACTATTCTCGATGGTTTTGTCCTCACTACTAAATGCTAAGTTCAAATATCCAAACTCATTGCAAACTTACCAGGTCCAAAACTCAACTCCCAATCTTTAAAAAAATAAGACCTGCCCACTCCTGTTTTTCCCCATCTTTGTAAGTGACAATAGTTATCCTTTCCATTGATGAAGCCTAAAACAGAATTCTTCTTGATCTTTTTTCATCCTGCATTGTGTTCTGTTTAAGAAATCTTGGTTCTGTCCCTAAAATATGTCTAGAATCTAGAATCTCACCACATCTGCTGCTGCTACTCTGGGTCTGTTATTTCTCCTCTGAATTATTAAAAACCCCTAACTGGTTTCCCTGAATTTGGCCTTCATCACTCTTTCTATTTCACACAGAGGCATGAGTCATCCTTTTAAAGTAGAAGTCAGATCTCATCACTCCCCGGCATTCCATCAGCCTTGCCCTCTGTGCTGCCCTACCACCCCCACGTACCCTCTCCAACCTTGTCTCCTACATCCTTCCTGGCTTGCAGCTCCAGCCACCCTGACCTACTAGCCATTCTGAGAACTTACCAGGCATGGGAGTGCCTCAGGGACTTTGCACTGGCTGTTCCCTTTGTCTGCAATACTCTTCCCTCCTATCTTCTTTGCTCAGTCCCCTGCAGTGATAGCTTTTGGTGATCACTTTCCCCATGAGGTCCTAAATGAGTTTCTCCACTAAAGGTGCCCCCTCCCTTCAGCATTTACTTTATGTTTCTTCTATGCTTTTTCTCTATAGCATCAATCGCCTTCTGATATATATTTTTATTTGTATAATTCATTTCTCTTGGCCCCCAAAAACATATCCATGAAAGCAAGAATTTTCATCTTTTTATTCGCTGCTGGAGGAGAGCCAACATTACAGGTGTATATTCAATGCTTCTGATCCAGACCTCCAATTCGAAGACATTTAAATAAGTAGGTGAGGTGCAGAAGGACGGTCCCTGTTGAGGACATAGTATTGGCAAAGCCGCTAACATGCAGAAAAGAGTGCCCTGGTCACCAGGTGCTTCCAGTGTGTCCCCGTGAGGATACGGGACTGATTGACTTAGAACAGAGACACATCAATGGTACGAGGCAACACGTAAACTGAAAGCACAAAATCAACTTACTCCACAGGAAGAAATAAAAGAATGAAATGACAATAGAGTTAGTTCTACAACAGGATGCTGATCGAGGCACTGGGAAACTCAGTGAAAACTTTTAGCATAAATAAGAAGTTTGGCAAGGTGCCAAATTGTACTGGGGAGAGCAGCTGTTTTTTTAAAAGGTGATGAAAACTATCGGTCCCTCCAAGAAAACTGGATGTATCTGCAAAGTGTGGAGTTCACTGCCCCTGAAACCTATGGCATAGACCACCATGGGCCAGTGGTTGAGAATCCTAAGAAAAGTGCTCATTAAGAAATATTATTTCAGCATCATGGCCATCACTGGGATGGAATGACACTCAAGCAAGGATATGGGTGATCACAATACTGAGCTGTAACAGTTTGCATAAATATTTGAAGCTTAAGTTTGCTTTCCTAAAGGAAAGAGAATTCAACCACCGTGCCTTAAATGTTTTCTTAAATTGTCTCAAATACAGTTAAACATCCCAAAGTTACCTCAGTGAAGCTTCAAATGGAAAGTTTCTTATTTTAAGATTGATACAAATAATTTTATAAAGTTCACAAGATAATCAGAAGGAAGACTATTTAGGTATCAGTAACTTGATTTTTTTTTTAATTGAAACCAGCAAACATTCCAGCCAAATAGTCTGAGCTATTGTCTGTCTGGCTTCTGTACAACTTTATCATTAGCATCTTTCATCTAAATAATTCACTGAAATGTTATTAATGAGCTTTGCTTCTCTACTGAATACCCCTTCTCTGTGTACCAGAGAATCCAGAAATAATTAAAGGAAATTCAGCGTGGATAGTTTTTCTTGCTCGCTACATCCCTGGAGAGGGATGTGGGCAGGGAAGGGAGAGGGTCTTGCTTACATCTAAATATGAACAGTTCCTATTCGCTGCCACCACTCGTTGCACTGGAGAAATGCTAGTGCACAGAACTCCGTCTGAAATCTATTCTGATTCTGATATTTGATGCCAATCCTTACCGTGATAAAGGCCACAGATGCAGATCCACAGGCACTGAATTTAAATACGATCAGTCCTGAGAGGTCCCTCTGGTTGGTCTCTTGTTCCCTGTTGTCACTCATTAGGAAACAAGTTTACCAGCAGCCAGCAGCCCCGCACACCCAAGCTGGATCCAGGCCAAGAGCAAGCAGCCCTGTTGAAATCTGGGCAGCTGGGTGGAAGGGTGCGCGGCGCACCGCACCGCTTGAAGAAGAGCATGCAAGAACTGTGGGGCAGCAGCTGGAGGAAGTTCGGACACGCCGGCAGGGGCACATACGAGTGGTTAACTAGCGAACCAAGCCTGCCTCCTCAGGAGACCCAGCTGCAGGTCTGTACCTATGACTTCTGTCTTTTCTTCCCCAGAGTAGGTCAGCTTTTAAACCAACCATGCCTGTATGTTTAGGATCTTAAAACTTAGTGGCAACATTTGGCATCATGAGTAAAATAAAAATTGTGATTCCACTGATTGGTGTGGTCTAAGGAAGAACCTTGAAAGTTGTATCCTTTTGACAATGTTAAATTCAAGTAAAACTTGCCTCAAATATATTCTCAGAACACCTGATATAGCAAATATGTCAAGGAACACCTGAAGTTAGGAGTCAACAAAGTGTTATGCCTTGGTTTTACAACTTCATTCTTTGCTCAGTAAGCCACGTCTACACATACAACATAAACTCCCGTGGCTCTTCGGCTGTGTAATGACCTCTGTTTCTAAGAGGTGGTGGAAGCTGAGCATCTCGCTTCTGAAAGGATAGCAGTGGGTTAAGGAGGTTCTGTCTCTACTAAGAAATGCAGCAGCTGCTTTGTTCCGTCTGGGGAACCACCAAAGAAGCCTTGATCTGAGACAGCACTGAGGAAAAATATTGGTAGACACCTAAGAACTCAATTCACTTTATCATCAGCAGGGAAATGCGTGATAACAGCTATGCCATAAGAAAAAGGGAAATGAAACTGTTTTCTGGAAAAATCAACTCATCAGATTATTAGGTTCTGCAAAACCACCTTGCACTTTTGAAAAGCACTCATACATATATATACATAATGATAGATTTTTCAGCGGTTACACCTTTAACTAGATATTTCTTTAAACCATTCCCTGTACAACAAAGCCTTTGTATCAATATACACATCAGAGATATATTAAATGTTAAGAAACCACCTTGAAAGAATGAAACAAATTAGGATATTTGACTGAAAAAGTGAAGACATCCATTCTGCATTTCAGGAAAGTAGAACAATTTGAACCCATATATCATGAATCAGTAAATAAGTAAATTAAGGGTACCATACATTTGTCCTACAGCTCTAAGAAAACAAGAATTCTTTATCTGAATATATTGCCCCAATGTGCTATATTAGCTAAGCAGTGACGCTCAGTATTTGGACAAATTTGACTCGGCCGATGGAAGCGCCGATTACAGGAGGGCGCTGTGGTGCTCCTCCTTTCATGGATTTTTGCAACTAGTATCGGCATGCCAAAAGTGGCATAATCGTGAATATAGGGTTTATTACATCAAGCCTTTTAAATGAAGCATTAGGAATCTTTACATTTCATGCATAGCGAACCTCCAGGGTATAATAGAATATTTTGATGCTGACCCAGTGACTGGTCAGGAACCATTGTCATTCCTGTAACTGGTGGAGAATAAAGTCATTTGAAATGGCCCATGTTCATCAAAATTGAAGAGTGATTGCTTTAAGTACTAAGAGATAATAGCTTTAAAGTTTTTAATGATTCATCTAGAGGGAGAAAATAAACACAGTTAAGTGGCTTTTTGAGTCCATCTTGATTTCTTAATAATAGTAGTAAATTATTTATGAGTCCGTCTACTCTTACAGCTTTTGGAGTCAAAGTCCCTTATTAAGTCACAAAAGATTTTAAATGAATAGTTCAGATAATAAACTGGATTATGTGTAAGACAACAGAAGGAATCCATAGTTCAGAAACCACACAGATAAAAAATTAATGTTGCTAAAATATTTTCTCTGAAAAGATATATCTATTAAAATATAAACTTAGGAATGTCCAATTTTTCCTTCACTATTTCTATAGACTTCTTATCAAGAAATTTCTAGGTGACTTCTGATTGTTTTTAGTAATTAATTTTCTAGATTATTTGACTATTTGAGACACCAAGATACAAATATATAAATAACTATTATTCACCCACTGCTTTATACATATTGATTCATTAAATTCTCATGCCAACCCTTTCAAAAAACATGTTATTTTCATTTCATAGAGAAGAAAACCTAGGCGCAGAGGGCACGAGGGAATGGTGCATGGTCACAGGGTATTAGCAGGTACACTGGAATTCGGAGCCAGAGTCCTCACACCCAAAGATGACACCCTACTTCCCAAAAAAGCATTTAATTTGTATGCACTTTAATCTAAACTGTCTTTACTTGCATCTTACTGAATACAAACTATCTGGCAGTACAAATATTAAACATCCAGTTAATTTTCAGTCAAAATAACACACACAATTGAAAATTCTTTAATTTATTTTTTAATTTTTTTTAGTGTTCTTCAATTACAGTTGTCCCCATTCCCCCCTTTTACTCTCGCCTGCCCTGCCCATCCCCACCTCCCACATCCAGTCCGCTCTCTCCCCATATCCCCACCCCCGTCAGCAGGAAATTCTTTAAGAAGTAAAAATGATTATACCGTCAACACTGGCTAAGCCAGTCTTTACACAGGCCATCACTAGAAAAACGACTGTGCTTTCCACAAACAAGAGAACCACAGCTCTCAGTTTTATTTTAGATAAGTAGACTTTGTTTGTTTTAAACACAATAATAAGGCTTTAATTTTTTTCTTTTCCTCTTAGTGGTGGATACAAACATCAACATTTGTTGCTGTATGCTTTATATAATAACATTTTTAATATTTTAGTGTTTCTAATGTTTCTAGTAACTTTATTTAAAGCAACAATGTTGCAATTTGGAACAGTATTTATTTTTTGTATTATTTTTCTATCTTGCTGTTGAATCATCATTTCACGTTTGTTATAGTGTTTACCCCATTGAAACTCATCACTATCTTCTGAGCTAATACTGCAAAGTCAACACCTTGTCGGCTGCTTAAGAATTTATGTGCAGTTGTTTTCCTTTAAAGAGTTCAAACTTTTTCATACTTATTGTACAAATAATGCAAAAACAAACTGAAGAAATCTTAAAATCTCAGTCATCATAAGAATCAGCTATCAAATCAGATTCAAAATGTTATTTACATGTGATATGAACACAAAATGTCGGATTTTGTTCCACAATTAAAGAAATTAAGTGTCATATGATTCTTTTTGTGGCAATAAAACATTATGGGTCTACTTCTAAATAAAATTCATAAATAGTACAAGTTATCAAAGGATGCATGGTGGACCTACCATCGAAAATTCACTCTAATATCTATGCTTTAGTGACAATATTGCAGGATATCATCAGTGTGTATTCTGGACATTCTAAATTCATACTGTATCTTGTCAATTCACTCCATTCCATGTAGGCTCAAGCTCACTGGCATAAATGAGTAAGGGATGTGTTTGAGTGGCAGGAAGAATAAAAGATGAGAGAAGTGCAGGGACGTCTTCTGCCATCTAACTCAATGTCATCCCCGACTCCAGGGCACCCAGAAGCTAAGTTCCGCCAAAGAAGACGTGGAGCCCTTTCTGTGCATCCTCCTTCCAGCCACCATCGTGCTCTTCCTGGCCTTTCTTCTGCTCTTCCTGTACCGCCTCTGCAAGGCCCGGCGGCCCCAGGGCCAGGTGTTCAGCATCGACCTCTCAGAGCACCCGCCCGGGGGAGAGGAGGCTGACTTCCTGCCCGGCTTACCCTGGGGCGGTGAACAGGACTTCCCCTACTCTCCTCTGCCCAGGGAGGTGGCCCCCCACTCCGAGTGTTTACCACCCTCCTATGAGGAGGCCACCAGGAATCCCCCCAGGGCAGAGGCCCGGGATGTGGGCCTTCAGTTTGCAGAGGGCTCACCTGGACTGGATGTGCCAGTATAAACCGCTCTTGGAAGCCATTTAAACACAGCTCTCCACCCTTACTGGAGCCCATGGGAGAGGCAGACAGGGAAGAGCATCTGGCCTGAGAGCAGACTGCTGGACGAACAGGAAAGGCTGAACAATGTTGGTCCAGGGAACCCACCACGTTCCTTAAGGAAGATGTCCCCAGGTGGTTCTAAAGATGACCGGGCTCTTCTGAAATGTATAGCACCCCTGATGCAGAAGAAAGGGAAGTTCTATGTGAGCTGACAGAAGAACATTACAATTACTGGTGAGCTGAAGAACTAGCTCTGAAGAGAAAGACGACAGAAAAATGCCGATAAGCCAAAGCTAGCTGCTTGTGCCACCAAATAAAACTTTCCCTCCTACACAGGTGTTTCAGGAACTCATGGTCTCACTTCGGCATGAGGGCTTCAAGATGGCTAGAGAGTTCTAGAAGGAGCTGCCGTGGTCAGCTATGTTGTAAATAATGGCAAAATAGGTTTCCCTGTTAATATGGAAGTACAGACATTTGCATACATTTTAGTTAAAAAAATAAAGTTCTCTAAAATTATCTCCTTTTTAGTGTGGCTCTTGCTTCCTAGAATGGGAGAGGATTTGGCTTAGTGCCATGGGCACGCCTGGTGCTGGAACCTCAGGGCTGATGGGCAGCATGGCTGCGGTAGGAAGCTACCGCTCTGACACCTTATCTGAGGGGCCACCATGACTGAGCCCCTTCAGCATGCAGCAGGAACAGTAGAAATCAGCTTAACTTTGGAAAGGAAAAGTCCAAACTTAGGATCTCCTGAGAAACATCAATTAGCTCTAACCTTATAAATCACATAGTTCAAACTGTTGCTTCACAGGTGTCAAAACTAGACTTCAGAGACTAACTGACTTGTCTGAAATTCAATACCTTGGAGGAGGCAGTACTGGGACCTCTGTCCTGGGCTGTGGCACCTTCCACAGTGTCTGACATTCTCCCAAGAAAACTGTGAATGTGGACTTTCCGTCCATGCTCCCAACTGAGGGTCGCGCCTCTCAGTGAGATGAACACAGCTGAGTCTGGACTGGATACAAATCTCCCTTTCTGATTTTCACCTGGGAAGGTGTAGGTGGGTCACTTGCCACGTGGGAGACCAATCAAATACCCATGAGGCTGGGAAGGCGGCAGCAGGGTGACGTGCATTGTCCTTAACCTCTTATTCCATGATAACTTCTTGGGAAAATATTTTTCCTTTTGTCAAAGTACAAAATGCAAAATGAGACAACCCCTGGATGGTTTAAAAAGAACAAAAAATGGTGGCTTTTTAAGTCATTTTTTATGTGAACATTTTTATGCTAGATATACAATGGGGTACAGTTTTAGGAAAATAAAATAATCTAAAATAGGGTACACTTCTTTTTACATGTAATCTGGTAGAAATAATAGTAGATTTGAGGACTGAAGCAATATATAACTTATTCAATGGAAAATTAATAAGAGTTCTGTCAGGAAAATGTCACTGAACAATTCCCTAGTGGTCTTTAAAAGGAGTGAATGAATCAGTGGAAATGAGAGGCTTAGCAGACGGCTGTCTTCAGGTTTGTTTGTTCCTTTAATCCAAAAACTCTAGTTCTGTGTGGGACTCTGTTGATTCTCTCCCGTCTGCCATTGCTTCCTGTTTCTTCTTCACAAAACACCAATTCAGTTCTCGGATCCTAAGGCTGCCTACGTCAGGCAGACCAGACCCCAACACCAGGGGATACACTAATACATTGTGATGGTTAATCATGGTGATCTCACCTTCACCTGGGACTGATCTGGTTTGGGGGACTGAGGGGAGACCTATATGGTAGGAGAGGCTTGTTCTAAAAGAGGTTGCCTAATGTTAAAAATACGTACATGAAAGGACACTCTTTGGCTCTTTGCTGGATGTTATGTGTCTGCAGGTGATGCCCGGGCTGCTGCAGCCATCTTGCAACCATGAGTAGGCAACAGCCAGGACTAATATTGGACATAGTAAAGTAGAAAGATGGAAAACTCCAGGGTGGATGGCCCTGTAGGGAAGCTGAATTAACCCTGTAACTATCTGTATATTAATGAGAGAATACCTGTCCTACTGCTTTAAGGCATTTAAGCCAAGCATGTTACTTATAGAAAAAAAAGCATGTCAACTCCTCCAATTTCTAAGGCTTTTAAGGAAAAGCACTGCCATGTTTTAAAGTGTTCTGATAAGACTTATTTAAAACAAGTAGTCAAGGCTAGGACCCACCTATGATGTTATCCGTGACCTAGGGAAGGAAACGTTTTCTCTGACGGAACTGGACTGAATCAGTGGAGCAGATAAACCGTCACCAGAGCTGCCAAACCACAGCCCGCAGACCAGGTCCCACTTGCAACCTGTTATTGTACATCCTGGGAGACAAGAATGGTTTCCACATTGTTAAATAATTGAAAAACCTCAAAAGAAGAATATTTCATGACACATGAAAATTAAATGAATTAGCTCTAACTAAAACTTTGGCAGCTATAGAGTTACTGGAGCAGAGCCGTGTCCACTTGCCTGTGGCTGTCCCCACACAGGTGAGTTGTTGCAGCAGACACTCTATGGCTTTCAAAGCCCAAGACATTTCCTCCCTGGTTCTCTAAGGAAATAGTTTGCTGCCCCTTGGTATACACCAGTGGATTTCGACCCTAGATGTATGGCAGAAAAACTCTAGAAACTTTTAGAAATACTGACACCGGGACCTACTTGAACCAAGTAAATAGAAATACATCCAGTGATTCCCACAGGAAGGCAAGGCTGAAAGTCATCATTCTAGGTAATGGGAGTGGGCCCCCAAATGCAGATGAGCTCCAGTGTAGACAGACCTGCCGTAACAGGCTTAGAGAAAACCAGATTTATAAATCTAGCTTTGAGCTGCCATTCTATAACCCAACACTCTCCGTAAACTCTTTCCTGATGCCATCAGCCAATGTGTGTCTGCACCCAGCTGCGTTCTCCTAGGAGGACTGGCCGGCATAACAGTGGGAACAGCCCCGTGAACTACACGTCCCCGTCTGAATGTTGACAGCCGGCAAACACGGGGAGTTCCCGTTGTTAGCGGCCCAAGAAGGGCTGAGTAGAACTGAATAAAATCCACAAATGAAAGAACTAGATTGTTAACAGCTAAGAAGTATTTTGGAAGAAAGAATTGTAGCCAGAAAAGATTCAAAATGGGAGGGAGTATAA
Source organism: Tonatia bakeri (assembly GCA_004024845.1). NCBI lineage: Eukaryota > Metazoa > Chordata > Mammalia > Chiroptera > Phyllostomidae > Tonatia > Tonatia bakeri. The sequence goes on from PVIA01005181.1 coordinate 107,944, forward strand.
GGACATGGTGACTAGAATGTGCACATTTTCACTGAACTCTACCCTGGACGAGAAAATGACATTCATGCATCATTTTATAGAAAGGAAAAGCAGTCCAGTTCCTGGTCCAGCATGTAAGACGCTTGGAAGTCACCACTCCAGCCTAACAACAGGGAAAAGCTGAACAAGGCGAAATTCAACAACTCCCCTTGGCTCCAGCAGAGGACTGAAGTCACTAACCACTGCCCCCAGACGGGAGAAACGGACAGGCAGATGCAGAGGATCTCGACTCACGGGAGCAGAAATCCACCAGCAGAAACCTCCTCGGGACCCAGGGCCGGGCAGGGAAACTTGAACCATAGTTGACGGACTACTGGAGGCTCAGAGAGGACAAACTTCAGATTAAATGTCCCAGAAAGCCCCACACTTTGTGAGCTCTGCCTCCGGGAACCCTCCCAGGTTCTCACAGTGAAGGCCTGAGAAATGCCCCCTGGCGCTTCTAGCAAGAGGAAGGGGAAAAACAACCATTTTGAAACCCACCAGAGCATTCTGTTCTTCTCAACAAGGCCTGCCCTCAGGAGAAGCCATTTGAGCAGCGCCCAGCCTGCCTGGGTTTGATCAGAGCCGACGTGATCTGGGGGGAGTGAACTAGCCAGCCCCAGCTGGCTCTAGGCACACACCGAGGCGGGAAAGACCCAACTCCAGGCCCGCTAGCTATCTGGTTCCACTTAAGGGAATGGGAACAAAGAGAAAAACCAGAGAAGCACTTGTGAGGTTCACATCCCAAGGGCACAGGCCTCATAGACACCTAATCAAAGGACTATGAACACTCTCCCAACACACACCCAACCGCCCCCTTACTAAAGGTACATCAAGTCCGCCTTTCACGACAAAATTCCAAGGCATGTTAAGAGGCCAAAAACACAGTTTGAAGAGACAGAGCAAGCTTCAGAATCAGACTCAGATGTGGTCAGGATGCTGTTGAAAGTGTCAGACCAGAAATGTAAAATAACTGTGATTAATAGGCAAAGGGCTCTAATGGGAAAGCAAACAACTTACTAGAACAATATGCGATGCTAGCAGGAAGATGGAATTGCAAGAAAGAACCAAAAAATGCTTGAGATAAAAAACACTGTAATAGAAATGAAGAAGGCCTTTGATAGGCTTATTAAAAAGTTGGACGCAGTTGAGAATAGAAACTTCCAAAACAGAATATCCAAGTACTGAGAGACAAGAAATATTCAAAGTCATGAAAAGCAGGCCCCTACAGCCAAGATCTACCCAGTAAGGTTATCATTTAGAGTCGAAGGGAAGATAAAGAGCTTCCCAGACAAGAAAAAACTGAAGGAGTTCATCATCACCAGATCCTTATTATATGAAACATTAAAGGGACTGATCTAAGAAAAAGAAGATCAGCCGTAGCTGGTGTGATTTAGTGGATTGAGTGCCAGCTTGCAAACCAAAGGGTCACCAGTTAGATTCCAGTCTCGGGCACATGCTTGGGTTGCAGGCCAGGCTCCCAATAGGAGCCACATGAAAGGCAACCACACGTTGATGTTTTTCTCCCTCTTTCTCCCTCCCCTCCCCTCTCCAAAGATAAATAAGTAAAATCTTTAAAAGAAAAAGATCAAAACTATGAACAATAAAATGGCAAAACTAAATATCTAACAACAATCGAATCTAAAAAAAAAACAACCAAGCAAACAAGAGGAACAAAGACAGAATCATGGATATGGAGAGCATTCTGATGATTGCCAGATGGGGGGGAGGTGTGGGGGAATGGGAGAAGAGGTGAGAGGATTAAGAACTACAAATAGGTAGTTACAGAATAGCCATGGGGATGTAAAGTACAGTGTAGGAAATGGAGCAGCCACAGAGCTCATACTTACACATGACCCACCGACATGAACAATTGGAGGTAGGATTGCCTGAGGGAGAGGTGGTGCTGGGTAGAGAGGGGTAAAATGGGGAAATCAGGACAACTGTAATAGCATGATTAATAAAATATAATTACAAATTTAAAAAGAAATATTTGAAGCTATAATGACAGCAAATTTTGCCAAATTATGTCAAACCACACATCCAGAAAGTTCAAAGAACATCAAGCAGGAATAATACAAAAACAAACAAAAAACCCACACGTGGGCATATATTCAAACTGCAGAAAATCAAATATAAAGAGAAAATCTTGAAAGAAGCCGTGCGGCCCAGGGCTGGGAGGGGATAGATGGTGGGGGGAGGGGGGGGGCAAATCTCACCTACTGAAGAGCAAGGATAAGAATCACACCTGACTTCTCCTCAGAGCCCTGCAAGCAAGTGGCGTGAAATATTTGAAGTGTTGAGAGGGATAACCACCAGCCTGAATGCTGTACCTTGAAAAATTATTCTTCAAAAGTGAAGGAGAAATAGACTTTCTCAAGCAAAAATGAGGAAATTTGTTGCCAATAGACCTACCTGTCCTGTAAGAAATGTTAAGCTCTTCAAAGAGGAAGAAAATGATATAGGTCAGAAACTCTGATAAAGAAAGGAAAAGGAAAGAATAACAAACGTTTCTGAAGATAAAACAAACATTTATATTTTTCTTATTCTTAATTGACCTGCCAGATAGAAATTTGTTCGAAATAATAGCAAAACTGTATTTGGTGATTATAGCTTATGCACTAGTGGACAGAGTGAGAGCAACAATACAAGGGTCAGCAGAAAGAATTAGAAATAATTCGTTATTATAAAATACATTCCCGTGAAGCAGCAGAAATGTCACTTGAAAATAGACTTGGATTACTTATAAATGTATATTATAGCTTTAGGGCAACCACTGAAAAAGTTTTTTTTAAAGAAGTATAATTGATATGTAAGAAATGAGAGAAAATGTAATCCTATACAATGCTCGCTTAGCTCTGACCAGTGTGGCCCCATTGGTCAGACATCGTCCCACACACCAAAAGGTCACCAGCAGGAATCCTGGGCAGGCACATGCCTGGGTTGCAGGTTCGGTCCCTGGTCACGGTGCATGTGAGAGGCAACTGATCGATGTTTCTCTTGCACATTGATGTTTTTCTCCCTTCCTTCCCATCTTTCTAAAAGTAAATAAATAAAATCTTTAAAAAATAAGTAAAATGCTCACATAAAGCCACAAAAGGCAGGAAAAGAGTGGAAGACAGAAATAGACACAAAGAGCAAAGGCCATGAATAGAAAACAGTAACAAATATGACAGATACTAACCCAGCTATATCATTAATCACTTTAAACTTCAATGACCTGAGTATACTAATTATAAGACAGATTTTTTCAGGGCGGATTAAGAAACAAGACCTACCTACATTTTGTCTGCAAAAAATCCACTATAAATACAAAGATACATATAAATTAAAATAAAAGCATGGAGAAAAATATATTATGCTAATACTAATCAAAAAAGTAGTAGCTACATTAATTTCAGACACAGCAGACTTGAGAGCAAGGAAAGTCGTTATCAGGGAAAAACAGGAGCTCACAGAACGATAAAGGGCTCAGTTCCCCAGGAAGACATAATGACCCTTGAGGTATACACATCTAACAACAGAGCGCCAAAATACGTGAGGCAAAGACTGAGAGAGCCCCAGGGAAAATGAGCGAATGCACCATTCTCCTTGGAGACTTCGACACCCCTCTTTCAGAAACAGACAGACCTGGCAGGCAGAAGACCAGTAAGAACATAGATTCGAGAACGCCATCCATCAACTGGATAAAATGGACTTCTGTGGACCAGTCCATCCAACGGCAGGAGAAAATGCACTCTTCTCCAACTTGTATGAAACATTCACCGAGATAGAGCACACGCTTGGCCATAAAACACGCTGTGATATGTTTTAAAAGGACAATGTATGCTCTGAGAGCACAGTGGAATTAAAACAAAAACCAGTAACAGAAACAGCTAGAAAATCCCCAAATACTTGGAGCTTGAACAGCACAGTTCTAAATAACTCATGGGTCAGAGAAGAAATCTCAAATTTCAAGAGATGTTTTAAAATACTTGGAACTAAATTAAAAGGAAAAACAAGTTCTTGAAAGTTGTAGGATGCAGCAAAAGCACTTCACGTATAAACATACACACACAATCAGAGACTTTAAAAAGCAAGAAGTTTTTATCAAGAATTGAATGCGTTCTCAAATTACTCCAGATAACCCACTTGTGGTATTTATTTTTCGCTCTCCCGATTAGAAGCAGGCAGTATAAGCATCAACAACCTCTAGAGCCCCGTGCTGTTCCTCAGCACAGCGCAGTCCTCTGCAGCACGGAGCTAAAGCCTCCCTCCCCTCTCCAGTTCAGACCACACACGTGGGTGGGTGATCTGAAGGACGAATGTTAGCATCCCTCTTCTCCATCTGGATGACGTTCAGCACTGGATCAATCTCCTTGGTCCTGAATTATTCATTACTCACTGCTTTATCACACTAATAAGACCCGCCTCAGAGGGTTGTTGGAAGGATCCAATGTTAAAATACATGTCTGTCCTCAGGGCACAGTAAGTGTTAGGCCTTCTCGGTATTTATCATCCCATATAACACATCATGTGTCCCACTCTCTTGCAGCAAAACCGAAACACCTGAATTGCTGGGGGCGGGGCCGGAGACCACCTGCCCATCAGCTACACCAGGCACTGTGCCCAGAGCTAACATACATTAGGAGCTCCTGAAAATGTCTTAGTTTCTTTTAAAATCAGAATTTAAAACATTAACAGAATTTAAAAAATTAAAATTATAATTATGTTTACACAAACACCATCATTAAACATAATTTTTGTTGTTTTTTAAAAGGGAAGGGACCCACCAAGGCAAAACGCCTTGGGCCCTCCCCCATCATAACGCAGCTTGGGAGGGAGGCCATCCCAGTCCAGGGCAAGCCAGCTTTCGGCAAAGAAGCAAGAGAAATCTGAATTTTTTTCCCAGGGGAAGTAAGAACTGATTTCTCCCTCTTTTTCCCTACACATGCCCACTGGTTCTAGCCACACTTTCCCTCCCTCCCTTCCTGTCATTTTGCCAATGCCATCATAACAGTAAGTTATCAAGTGGTCTTAATAAGCTTTCTCCTGTAGTGAAAAGTGCAAGAATATAACTCGTGTGTTCAATGGCAGGGCACCAGGTGTGTTCTCAGAACAGATTTCAGTTCTTCATAAAATAGCCCAGAGTTGTTTTTATTTTCACAAAAAAACATGCTAATAACTTCCATTTATCAGGATACAACACGTAAGGCAGTAGGCTGAAAGATAACTTGGTATTACTTCTCGGAATCCTCGAAATCATTTGAGGTGAACACCATCCATTTGTACAAATGAAGAAACAGATTCAGTGGGGCTGAATCACATGGCCATGGTCACAAAACCAGAAAGTGCAGAGCTGGGTTGCAAAGCCAGAATCAGACATGGGCTTATTCCTCAAGGGAGGCACCTTCTGATCTGGAGTAGGAATGCCTTTGGATGGTGAAGGGCAGAGGCTCCAGAACTCATTGTGTCTGTGGCGGGAAAGAAACTATGATAGGCCCAGAAACTACTGCCCAGTTCCAGGTCACTGGCATTAAAACTACTCCAACTCTTACACTCTCACAAGCAGGATGGGTTATGTACTGGCCGCAGACAGAGTGCTTGGACTGTCCTGTGAAGGTTTACCAGCCTCCAGCTGTGAAGGCCACATGAATGGGTTCTCGTAAAGCAACCTCTCTGTGCCTTATCCATTGGGTTCTCATGCCTGGGGAAACTACTGTCAACTCATTATGGGATATTCGATGTGTCCAATAATTATGAACCTGGAAAAATTCTCTACGTTCCTCAACATTACACAAATAATAAAAGCCAAACACAAATTTATATCACTTAAATATGAGTTTATATTCATGTAAAACCTACATTTGTATGAATTTATGAATATAAAATAAAAGTAATATGCAAATAACCTTCCCAAGTCTAAACATAAGCCCACTATCCAGAGCCGACCTCAGAGGCACTGCAAGGCATAATGGGTGGGAGACCGTGACTCGAGCTCCCACTGGCCAGGGGACTGGGCGGGTCTGCTCCGTTGATGCTTTTCAGAGCAGGGTCCCTGAAATGGTGCAGGCTATTTGTCTCCAGTCCCAGATAAGGCAGTTAGAGAGAGAAGTTGACAGCGAGTGTGTAGAGACTGCATAGAAATTTAACATTTTACAAAATCATGTGCATCATCAGCAGACTCACCTCAATGAACATGGTACAAAGCAATTAATCTGTTGTTGACTTTGTGAGTTAAGAAATGCATACTGAGCTTCTGACGGTCTTGTGCAGTAGAGTAATAAGTTGGTTTATGATGAGCTACATTTTTTTATGGCGTCCTTCATTACTGATAGCTTGAGAAGCACTGACCTAAAAGATGAGATGTCACAGGCATTACTGCTGAACTTGCTCCATCCTGGAATCAGTTCTTAATCTGCCACTGGACTCTCCCAATCCTCGAACTTATTATGGACATAAGACTCAAACAAACTCAGGTGTAGAAAGGTCTGGGAAAACCACAGCGTGGGACCCATGAGTGGGTTGAGAACCGACCGGCTCACAGCTTGGGGCCACGCGGATCCTCTTCTTAGGAGGCGGACACTGAAACACTGTAACACCTCTGTCCTAAAAAAGGTATTAGGTAGTCAAGTCCAGTTCCTACCAATGCTTTAATCTGTCCTAATCAAGAAATAATGCAATGATTTATGGCGACAGCCAAAGCTCCATACATAAGAGCTTAAGGTAACATCATTTTTAAGAAATGGTCCTTAATCAAGTGAACTATTAGAATCATTTCCTCTTAGCTACTTCAGGGATATCATTTCTTTTTAGAGCTTTTTGAGAATTTGAGCTGTCTAGTTGTGGAGTATTGGGTTGTCTGTCTCCTTTTACTTCAAAAGCACGAACCTTTTAAAATCGTATGACTAGCCTCTTCTTTTCTATAAACACTCTCCGAAGTCTCAGAAGTTATATCAAGTCTTATATGAATTAGAACTGATGTTTTTAATTTTTAAAGACATTCCCAGCATTAGACCGTATCTTTCTTGCCCTCAACCCCATGTTCAATAAATGTCTCTTCATTTTCTGTAGCCCACGTGGTCCACAGTGCTCCTAAAAACACTGTCACATCTGTGTGTCTGATGGATTCCAATCGGCCCTCATCCAACATTCATCAGGCAATTACGTGCCAGACACTGAGCAAAATGCAGCTTAGTACAGAGAGGGCTTCGTGGGCTGTTCCATGTCTCAATAATGAATGAGTATTATAATTCTCACTGGAAAAAAAAAAGCAAAAAAAAAAAACACTAAAGGAGAGGGTAGACCAAGAAAAGATTAAATTTCCTGTTAGAAGTCCAAGTAGTTACCAATGCTACAGTTACCATATTTGAGATAGCAGTAACAATAAGACCAAATAGTTAATCACATGGTAGACACAAGAAGGACCCCAGAGTAAACAATGATTTGATAGAAAAATGTGTGAAGACCAGGACCAAAGTATATCTACCAGCTCCTACCACAGCACTATACATAGAAGATACTCTTCCATCTACTATTCCTGAAAACCTAATCACCCCAAAGTTAGTGGCATTAAAAATAATAACCATTTTGTTATGCTCACAGATTCTGTGGTTTCCGTGGGGTTAGCTCGTGTCTGCTCCAGGAGCTCTGGGGCCTCTGCCTGGAAGGACTGAGGGTGTCCAAAGGGGACTTACGGGTGAAGGGCTGGAGCCATCTGAACCCTCGGTCACTCACGTGGGTGGTGGTTGATGCAGCTGTCAGCCAGGACCTCGGCTAGGAGCCCACACAGGGCTCTCCACAAAGCTGCCTGGGCTTACCCTCAGCATGGTTGTTGGGTTTTTAAGAGTCAGCACTTCAGGCTTGGCCTGGTGGCTGCCTTAGTTGGAGCATCGTCCCATGCACCAAAACAGTTGCAGGTTCCATTCCTGGTCAGGCGCAGAACTAAGTTGTGGTTGGATCCTTGAGCAACGTTTCTCTCTCTCTCTCACTTCTCTCTCTAAAATCAATAGACACAGCCTTGATTAAAGACTACAAATATCCGTGCTAAACTTGAGTGTCTCCTTCAGTTGACTGCAAGAACACAGTGTGATTGCTGCCCTTTCCCACCCCCGAGGCCAATCCTCACTGTTCATAGATTCTGCTTTTGCAAATTCACCAGCTTTCTCATACGTATTTGTCATTCCAAAAGCAACCTTCACCGCACTTTCTCAATCACTGGTGGACAAGTGCATGCAAAGAGCATTGAAAAGTTTGAGCCGCTGGGAGCACATATTCCCAGCTGAGGTTAAACAAAACAAAGTTCTGCCTTCTATTGGGTTGGTCAAAAAATCCATATGGTTTTTTTTTTCTGTGAAATAAGACACAATTTTCATTTTCATTAATCACTTTATTGATTTGGATATTTTGACTATGTTGGCTATCTCCCCACATGGTATAACATTGATCATTCTCAATTAATGTCTCGATTTGCTTACTATCAATTTCAACTGCTCTACCTGAATGGGGAGCTTCATCCAGCAAGAAATCTCCTGCACGAAACTTCACAAGCCACTGTTGACACATTTGATCAGTCACAGCACCTTCTCCATATACTGCACAGATTTTTCGTGTTTCAGTTGCAATTTTACCTTTCTCAAAGAAATAAAGCATAATATGCCAAAATGTTGCATATTTCCTCCCATCTTCAATGTTAAAATGGCTGCACAAAAATTCACAAATTTTGATATTTGTTTAAAAGCACACTGCTATGACAGCTGTCACAATACAATCTAACAAATTGTTATGAATGAAGTTAAAGACAACTAAGCACTACTAGAGCCATTTTACAGGAAAAAAATGAACTTTTTGGCTAACCCAATAACTTCCACACACGTAGAGTAAAAAAAGGGTGTCCTTTTAGAAGTCTGCTTAGTGCCATGGTTTTGACATTGTGGTTTTTGTTGGTGACTTTGCCATTTAAGATGGCCCCAGGCACAGTGCTGAAGTGCTGTCTAGTGTGACTAAGCACAGGAAGGCCGTGATGTGCCTTTTGGAGAAGTGACGTGTGTTAGATAAGCTTTATTAAGGTGTGAGTTATGGTGTTAGTGGTTGTGAGTTCACTGTTAATGATGTAACGAGGTATATAAAATGAGTATCTTTGTCCAATAACACACATAACATAAGCTTATGTATTGACTGGTAGATCAAAATGCTGAGGCCCGCAGGAATCTCACTCTGTAATTCTTCCAGAAGCCAGGGTTCAGTGCTCACTAATTGAATGTTCGTGGTGACTTAATGGGACATAGCTGCTGCAGATAACGAGAATGGGCCCAGTCACTGCTGCAGGACTCCCGGGCTCTCCACCCCGGCCGGTTATTAAAGTGCCACGCCACACCATCACCTGCGCTGCAGAGCTTGAGTAAAATATCTCTTCATAGCATCATGTAAATGCGTATTAGAAAGGGCAATAGAAAGGGCAATTAGGAGCTGATAGAAAGGGCAATTTTACCACAGTCAACAAGAAAACTAGCTAGATTGTCTTAACACATGGGGATAAAACTTGAGCCTTCTAACTTTCATTACATTTATTCTAACACAAATTCTATTATTTTTAAATAAATCCCTTTCTTTCCTTCTTTTTGTTCTTTCATATGACTGATTATCACCTTATGATGTACACAATTTAGCTTAATCACCTGTCACAATCTTCATTCATTCTATATTCCGCACCTTTTAAAACAAATGCCATCAAATTTAGCCTCAGTTTTTCTATATGTAAAATGCCCCCAAAGGCATTGACAACTGTAAACTGTACTTTGCAAATGAAAAAAAATAGATTTCTTCAACAAAAATGTGAATTATTTCCTTTTCCTCTTAAAAAACACTCTGTAAAGTAAAATTATATTTTTAGTTTTGCAGGCAACTAAGTAATGAATCACATCTGTTATTTAAGTTAACATAACAGACCATTTTTTAAAAATCGACTGTTTATCCTTCACTAAATAATTCAATGTTTATCCTTCACTAAATAATTCAAAGTCAGCTCTGCACAATAATTGATTTGACAGAAACACTAGAAAGCGTCAAGTGTCTGCAGGCCACTGCACACTGGTTTAGGCAGGGAAGGGGCAGGAAAATACAGGACACCAATTGCTTGAAAAGTCATAGGCCATGCGGTGGAATATTATTTGACCACGAAAAGGAACGACGCATGTACTGACCCACGCTACAACATGGATGACTCTTGTGTTATACTCAGTGAAATAAACAGCCACAAAAGAGCATATATGATATGATTTCATTCATATGGAATGTCCAGAATAGGCAAACCCACAGAAACAGAGAGTAGATTAATGATTCCCAGGGTCTGAGGGGTGTTAGGGATTGGGAGGATGCTACACGCAGGGACTGTACTGAAAACCACTGAACTGTACGCTTTAAAACGGTGACTTTTGTGTTACGTGAATTACAGCTCAAAAAAAAAGTACTAGGCACAATGCTCATATGCTGCTCGTGAAGATGTAAAATGGTACGGCCACTTTAACAGTCTGGCAGTTCCTCAAGAAGTTGAAGAATGAGTTACCATCTGACCCAGAAATTCCGCTCCTGGGTATTTACCCAAGAGAAATGAACACATATGTCCATACAGAAACTGTACATGAATGTTTACAGCAGAATTATTCAATGTAGCCAAAACTTTGGAGCAACTCAAATGTCCATCCACTGATGAAAGGATAAATAAAATATTTATCCAATAGAATATTGTTTAGCCATAAAAAGGAATAAAATACTAATGTATGTTGCAACATGAATGAAGCCTGAAATACTTTGCTTAGTGAAAGAAGCCAGTAATAAAGGACCACATGCTGTGTGCTACCGTCTGCATGTTTGTGCTGCCCCCAAAATTCACATGTTGCAAACCTAATGCCCACTATGATGGTGTGAAGAGGGGGGGGCCTTTGGGGAGTGAGGAGGTCAGGGGCGAAGACTTCCTCATGAATGGGATGTGTGCCCTTGAAAGAGACCGGATGAAGCTCCCTTGCTCTTCCCACCGTATAAGGCTGCCACCAGCAGCCTGCCACCAGCAGCCTGCCACCAGCAGCCTGCCACCAGGAAGAGGGTCTCACCTGACTTTGCTGCCAGCCTGCTCTCAGACTTCCAGCCTTCAGAACTGTGAGAAATACATTGTGGTTGTTTTACTGGTAGCTACTAGTTTGTGGTACCTTGTTACAGCAGCCCTGATGGATTAAGACACTGTGTAATTTCATTTACATGAAATGTCCAGAGACAGAGTGCAGAGGGTTGCCTAGGGCTAGGGGTGGGGAGTTGGGGAGTGAGGGCTAAAGGGTGTGGGGGTGGGGTGGCCATGACAACGTTCTAAGAATTGATTGTTGTGACTGTTGCACAGAGGCAAATGTATGAGACCCCACTGAGCTGTGCACATTAAGTGGGTGAACTATATGGTACATAAATTATATCTCAATAAATCTTTTAGAAAAAGTAAAGAATAAATCTAGCCAAGAAATTTAAAAAGCACCAGGGCCTAGCCCACGTCCTGCTTCTTTTCTCCCTCTGCTCAACCCTCTCCCTTCCCCTTCTACTACCTGCCCCAGCCTGTTAGACCTGGTAGGAGGATTCAGAGGTCTGCGGGTCATTGGGGGAGGGGAGGTCAAGACAGAGGACAGTTTAAGATACTCTTCAAGCGTGACTGTGGTCCATCCACCTGGGGCGGGGGGGAGGTGGCGCGGGGCGGGGGGGGCACTAGGCCGCCTTCTAGGTGGAAAGCTACTTACACCTGGCTGGACTTCTGGATCCAATCCCTCTTGGAGCCCTGGGCCCACAGGGGTGCCAGCAAGGACAGCTAAGTTCAGGGTCGCCAGTGCGTACCCACCCTCTCGCTGGGAGAAGAGGCCCCCTCCCGCCTTCCACGGGGAGCACCCTCACGGTGCAAGCCCAAGCTCAGCCCTTCCCAGGAGTAAACCCATCAGCAGAGCAGGCTCCAAGTGCGGGTGGGGCCGCAGGACAGGTTTCCGAACCGGTTACACCAGAAACTCCGCCAGCCAGCTGCTCTGTCCTGCCCCCCGCCTGCCCCGGCTCCCACAGTAGACACCTCTGCGTCAAAAACAGGGCACAAGGGTGGAGGTGGGAGGGACCGCCAAAGAAATCCGAACCCAAGCGGGCCCTGCAATCCAGACCCCGCCCTCACCTCTGCAAAGGGGACCCGCAGGGGGCGCGGCCCGGGCTGCAGTTGCCAGGGGTTGGACTCAGGGTCCCACTGGGTCACAGCCCCTCCTCCCGCCCAGGGCCGGGCAGTGTCCAGCGTACTCCAGCACTGCAGGTGAGAGGGGCTAGAGGCCGCTGGCCCGCACTGGGCAAAACCGGGGCGGGGACTTGGGGACCTCGGCGGACCGCAGGGCGCGCACACGCAGGCAGGGAGGCCACGAGCGGCCCGGGTGCGACCTTCCCGAGGCCGATCGCCAGGGTTTTCCCTGGATCGCGGGCGCTGCCCATGGCCGAGGTGCTAGAGCCTGAGCCCGAGACTGCGGCGGCCCAAGCGGTGGAGACGCCGGACTGGAAGGCCCCGGGGGATGCAGACGCCCAGGTAGGAGCCTGCCGGGGGCGCGCAGGGTGTGGGCCAGGGTGGGGGGAGGCCTTCTTGCGGAGGCTTTGTAGTGAGGCCAGAGGGTCCCGCAGATTTAAGTGAAAAGTACAGTTGTAAAATGGTCTGAGCCCCTAGCTCCATTCCTGCAAAAACGGGAAAACTGTCGGTTAGACATAACCCCAGGTGCCGGCCGCATCTCAATTTCTTTTCTTTGCCGAGGGTGGGGAGTGGGTGAGGGTGGTGGAGTCGGTCTTGTCCCAGAACTCGCGGCGGAACCCTCAGAGCCGAGGGGACGTGACAGTAGCTTTT